>JBANCZ010003791.1:0-11680 GCA_037040025.1 Sphaerogastrella javana | reverse complement strand
ACTACGAGATCGTATACAGCCTAGTTAATAGCTACAAGTTATTAGCTAGGTGCCTGCATGTATCAAGTTAACGTTGACTAGTCAAGCGGGTTGTGTATTATTTAATTTATTTTGTTGTGTTTATTTTTTTTTTTGCATAGGTCTAAGCGTTTAACCACATACTTGTACCTATCTTATTGGAATGTGTTCATTGTATTTACCTACAATGTTTACAAACTTGTTAAAATTTGTTTTCTTATGCGACTTTACTATCTGTACCTATACAATATATACACATATATGTACATTTTTTTCGAGATGCATTGAAATATTTTATAATTATATTAGAAACAACGACGTTTAGTCGAATCAATGTTCAGTGTAATTGCTTTCTATTTAACATGTACTGGTGTTAATTACAGTACGATACGGTTCAACTTAAATAACATATCTCAAAAACTTGGTTCAATCGTTTATCCTAATGTAAATTCCATGGTATAGTTATGATAACCCTAATTAAAATTGTTAACCTTAACCTTTTGGTATTCGAATTTTCATATTCTGCAGTAAAATTCAATATTCTAGTAGTAATATGCAAAAAAAGTGACTAGTAATACTACTTTCACAATTTGTGGAACTGTGTAACTAGACATAGTTGTACGTCACAAATATTGGTAGATTATAGGCGATCAATTATGGCAACCTATTCGAATCCCCATGTTAAACCGACTGGTTTACTGCTAATACCATAACAGCTCTCGTTTTGCTTCGAAACTGCTATTAGATAACAGTTCTGTTATTAGCATGAAAGCTATAGAACATAGAATAAAATTTAACAGTACCTGTACAGCCCTACACTCAGTTTAACTTGGCAGCTCTACTCGTTTTAGATGGGGAACCCTCCACAGTTATGTAGAGAATTTTAAAAATAATATTCAAATGGTTTCTTTTATAGGAAATTTATATAAACGAATTTTTTATAATATATTGTTGAAATGGACTCTTTATGATCAATTCATTCCAAAGAATAATACAATTACACATACCCAAATGTAAAGTATTTCAATGCGTTCTCTCAATTCATTGATATGAAATTCTAGAAATGCTTTTGTTTATCTCGTTACAATCGTACAAACAGCTAAACCATATTACGTATTGTCTCTATATACGATATTTATCTCTAAGCTAGTTAAAAAAAACCAATCAATAAGTGTCTTTAACAACTATCTATCTGAACTATATCTATATCTATATCTCTATCTATATTTCAAACTATATCTATATCTGTACCTATATATCTACCTCTATATCTATCTAACTCTATTTATATGAACACATATGTATATGTATATACAAAATGTTAGTGTTGTAATGTGGGGTCCACAAATAGCCAGTCAGTTGACACCCAATTTAAATGAACGTATTACTTCATGCCACATTGATAACAACAACAAAAACTACTTACAATCACAAGAAAACAATATAATATTAAAACATGTCTATTTAACCCGTCCGTTCCTCCAAAAAAAAAGCCAACAATTAAAGAGCAATTCGAATACTTATCGAACTACTTATCAACCAAATTCTAAATTAAATATTTAAAATTTAATTGATTCAATATCCTAGCTCCTAGTGCAAAACACAAGATCGCTGTCACACTCAAAAAAAAAAAAAAAAAAAATTCAAAAAAAAAAAACAATTCAAAAAAAAATATAAAATAAAAGACAAAATATCCATGAGACTCTTGACACGGTAAATATTAGTAGTGTATTAGTCTAGTTATATTTAATCTAGTCATAGCTGTAGACATAGTAATGCCCCCGCCCATCTATTGTCAACTCCCCAACTCACACTCATGTGCGTTCCCCAAAAAAAAAAAAAACTCTATATGCTTCAGTTCTTGTCTGTGCCGTTAACTTCCTCTATATTCGTACTGTACCTAGCTTTCTGAACTCATTGCTCTACGCTCTACTATAGCCAACTATATGCCTTAACAAATTTTAGTTTAGTTTCTAATGCTCTAATACTTGTACTACTCTTACTATAACCAATCTCCAAACAATGCTATTTCGCAACTGACATCAACATTTTGTATAAAATATTTTCAAATATACTCGCCCAATTTGCTTGTAAATTAACTAAAGTAAAAACAAAAAAAGAAAATTAAGAAAAACAAAAAAATATATATTAACTATTCAATGAAATTAAGCAAAAAGAATATATATATTTAACTGGGTTAATTCGTTTTCTTCTCATTTTTAATCGATGCAATTTTTATTCTTTCTTTCTTCTTCTTTTTTATTCAATTTAATTTTCGAAAATAATAATAATGATCAAAAAAAAAAAAAAAACAAAACAAAACACTTGGATTTTGCGTTGAAATAACTCAATTCGTTGTGTGCCACAAATAAAAACGATATATACGATATACAATAACTACAACTACAACACCGCCTACATCTACAACAACAACTACTTCTACTACTTCAACTTCAACTACTATACACACGCAACAACACATAACACCCAATTCAACTCCACTCTACTCTACTCTATTCTACTCAATTCAACACACACACACACTCACACTTTGTGAATGAACTGCATTTTTTTTTATCGAACACCCTCTCCAATAATCGAAATAACAAATCGAATCAATAAAAAAAAAACCAACCCCACACAATTACAATGACCAAAGATGATGTTCCAGGCAAAGTGGACGAGAAGGCAACCCAGTTGCATGCCATTGCGTCGCTTAAAGTGCTACTGGATGCCACAAAGCCGCAACGGGGTGGCGCCACCACCTCAGCGGCAAACCACGTCAAAATCAATCTCAAGGAGACAACATTAGCCGATCGTCCAAATGGCAATATCGATACAACGCTCGATTCGGTAAGTCTTAAATTTGTGCCGATTTTTTATATAAGTTCTCTACGATTTAACATTTTCAATTTAAACAATGTGCTAATGGAATAATAATGCTCATGATTATTTTTTAGGCATGATTTTGTTATTGGTTCTCTTAAATGGTTTCTATTTTGTTTTTTTTATCGTATGTTTATTTTTGTTGTGATTTCCGATGAGAAATCGATAATTGTATTCAAATTTATGTCACACACAATGCGCTGCATTTCTCATACAAATAAATCGCAGATGAATATCGTAAACTATCGAGTATCGTTTAATGGAATATCGTAAACTAAACATTTCGCAATGTTGTGATACCGAAAACAATCGTAAAAGCGAACATAGTCGATTTGTATATCGTATTTATTGAGTGTATATTGTAAAACTGAATATCGTATTTCTGGAAATTATTCCCTCCACACGCTCACACGATATTGTTAACTATTCGGACATTCTAACTAAATAGAAAACCGTGACTTGTAAAATGTTATCGTAATTGCCATATACTCACTGTACATTCTCGTTTGTTTCCCCTCTTTATCGTTTCTGTATATCGATATAAATTTAATTGAATAATAATGAAGAAGGTTCAAGCGCGTTACAAAAAAATTGTTTTAGATTATTTTGAAATTATTTTAGCTGTTGGCATGTTTCCATCTATATTGCTAATTGATTGACACATAGATTGATTGATTGGTTTAATGATTGATGCGTTTGGACTGAAGCTAAACAAAAAAAAGCAAATTTAAAACTGTATAATCTAATTTCTAATAAGTATGTTTTATTTCCTAATATGGTAATCCCCTCCGGATATTTTTTTTGTATGTACTCTTTTTATGTGTTTTATATATCATCTTATCTTCATGGCGACTTTAAAAACTGAATTGAAATCGTAAATGTTTAGACAATTGTTAAACTCTGTGCCGCCTCCCCCTAAAAAGAAAACATATAATAATAAAAAAAAATAATAACGAACGCGGTCTGTGTGTTTATGCAACGTTTATGTGTGACTTTTATGAATATTTTGTGTTGACTTTAAACTAACCAAAAACCAATTTTTATGAATATAATATCTTATCCCATACACAACTTTCCATCCTTCCGCCACACTGAAATGAATATGAAACCACACTCACCCCTCAACTACTACTTCTTTTCTTATGATTATTATTATTATTAATTTTTTATTATTATTATTATTATTATCAGGAATATTTTGTTGAGTATGTTTACTTATAACCTTAACTCTAATACTCTATAACTTGCGCCTACCATGTCCACCTCCATTCATCTATATCTCTCTCTGTCTCTCTCAATCTCTGTCTGTTTTGTGTGTGTGCGTGTGTGTTTCAATGTCTTGCCCTATCCCCCCTTTGAAAAAAAAAAATGAAATGAATGAATAAAAATAAAAACTGTATCACAAAAGAGCTAATTCGGAATTGTGAAATTTGCATAGAATTATTACGATTATAATTTAAATCCAAATTCATTTGCTTTGTATCTTAAAGTTGATCACGTAAATAGTGTTAAAGGAATGATGACTCTACTCGCATTTTACAATAAACAATTATACTAGACAATTATCACAATACTATGTTAAATATATACAACAATCAGTCATACTTTAACTTTGCAATAACAATAGGTTAATAATACCACTTGCAAAAGGTATAATGTATCATTTTTTATCTAGATATAATTATCGTTAAATATTGGAAACGTTTTAGTTGTTATAAGGTATTATTAAATTTAAGAATTCAACTCTAATTGTCTGACTATTAGAAGGTGCATTTGTCCGAAACTACAGAAAAACCTTGATATATATATATATATATAATATATATGTATTCGATTGTACTTAATAACAGTTTAAATTAATTATTTTATTAGGATTATAGATTGTAATTTGGACTTAAAACACACATATCACTAAAATTGTATATAGTATTGTAGATTTCAAATTCTATTTTCTATGCCAGACATTGCAAGTGTGTATTGTCTTCGGTAATCCGAAGATGGCTTTTCTATATAGTTTTTCGTTGAGATATATATATATATATATATTCGTGTTTAATATGCGCTGCTGCTTGATGAAGTCATACGAATACATTCGTACATTCAGCTTGTTATTCAGGCACACTCATTGCAATTGTAGACGCCACGCGCCACGCGTCAAGCCAGAAATGAGTACTACTTGATACGCTATGCAATTGCCTATATAAACCCACCCACCACACCCATTACACCCGTTACACCTCGTTCAGTTGATGTGTTTGAGTGTGTGCGAGTGTGTGTGAGTGTATTGAAACTTGTTATTATTGACATTTTGATTTTGATGCAAGCCAGCAGCTGTTCATTTGTTGAAGCATTTTTAAATTTGTTTTGATACGATTTTCAGATTTTCATATTGATTTGATTCGTTTTTTTTTTTTTTGTATGCATAAAGATGACAAAGCAAAACAAAATATCAACAAAACAAAATTCAAAGACAAACTTTAATCGAATGGCTATTCATATTTGAATTCGACTCACTATTGACACTGAATCTATTTCCGAGTTGGCCCTGAGTCACAGCAAATAATATCTAGAATGAAGAAAAAGAAAAAAAAAATTAAAACAATTTAATGAATTGAATTTGATGGAAATAATCAAAAAAAAAAAAGAACCCTTACCTCTCTTGCTCTATGGATTTTCCTCTCAAAA
This sequence comes from Sphaerogastrella javana, assembly GCA_037040025.1. Taxonomy (NCBI): domain Eukaryota; kingdom Metazoa; phylum Arthropoda; class Insecta; order Diptera; family Drosophilidae; genus Sphaerogastrella; species Sphaerogastrella javana. Next base: position 6,091 of record JBANCZ010003791.1, on the reverse strand, counting down.
AAATAAAAATAAAATGAATTGTATTTGTGTTCGATTCCCGTTCTATGTGTTTGTTATGTAATAACCCGAACAACTACAAAAACTATAACAAATTTCCCCTCACACAAAATGTTCTCTACCTCCCAGCTATGTCTCTCTATATCTGTCTTTATCTATCCTCTGTCTCTGTCTAAAAGTTTGATTTGTTTAAACCAGTATTATTTCGAATAACTGAAAAATAAGACTTAACTTAAAACTTTAGCAAACAAATAAATAAATAAAAAAAAAAAACAAACAAAAATTTCTTAACTTAAATTCAATTTTATATTAAAAGCCATCGTTAAGTGGTCGACGTCCTAGCTGGATTGAACAGAGGGTCAAAATTCAGACACGCAAATTTAGCATCAAAGTTAGTTTCATAAACAATTTTTTATTGCTCTCTTACTCTTCCTGTCTCTTTCTCTATCTCTCTCTCTCTCTCTCTCTGTCTGTCTCTCTATATCTATATATATATATATTGCATATAAATTTTATGATTATAATTTTTTATTTCATTCGAAATATCGTTAAAATATATATACACATATATATACCACAAAGTATCGCATTTGTGCCTTTGCTATTATGCCATGATGCTTGAAAAGCGCGCGCGTTTTTTTATCGAGACGCTCCTGTGCAGTGGAATGCGAAGGCAACGGCGACGGCATTGGGATGTCGATGCTTGGAAAGGGGAGGGTTCTCTGAAATGTCTATAAGATGAGGCAATCGACATTATGAATTTGCATACAACACATTTGAATTTGTATAATTGTGCACATCCGTGACTATATGGCTATATAGCCTAGTAGCAGCAGTAGTCTGTAGTCTGTACTATTACTAGTAGGTTGGGCCCTCAGTTTTAACTATTAGATTTGAATATCGTAAATGCCATAGTTTGATTCAATTCAACAATATGATGGGTAATTTGATAAGGTTAAGGTTAAACTATTAATATATATGCTGTACATCAAATTGAAAAATGTTTAGGTTTCTAATTAAAACCTTGAACACGTGCTAAATGCACATGATGCACAAGCTACTTACTTGTATTATTTAGTACTCTTGTTCGTCAGATATCAATATTTGCTTTGATTGATGTATGTTTCGAGAATATATTAATTTGTGCCAGTTTTTGCTTTTTAGTAATTATATTAAAACTCAGCGAATTAATTTTCTAGAAATGTGCAACGATTTTTCTTCTTGCCTAGGTCGAACTAATCAGAGAGGAGAGTGTCACAAGTATCGATAATTTCTGTGTAATAAAGGATTAATATTCATGTCAATATATCTACGCAGTGTAAGGCTTCTTCCAGTATAATATTTTATTATTCTGCATAAACAAAAGATGTAACAATTGTTTAAAACATATACTTATTAGTAATGTTTAAAAAAAATTCAAAATCTCAATCAGTTACGATCCAAAAAGGCTAAACAATTTGAATATTCGTGTATTATACATTACGGTATCAATATATAAATATTAGTTATACTTCTGTGAATTATTACATCGATTATACAGAGCAAATTGAAAGATTAATTCGTAGACTTTACAATTAAAATTTGCTACGATAAACCCATTACAAAGGTCAATTGTGAATTCACTAAATAAATATTGTCAATCTGTGATACGTAAATATTTCAACAAAATTCCTATTTACAATAGATCATTGTTTATAAAGAGAATGAAACAAATGTTGATACGAATTCCTACTGCAGAATATTGGGTCTAGTCATAGAATAACCTACATATTTCCGTAAATAAATCTGTGTGTATATGCGTGAGTCATAATCTGAGAAATACGTAATTTAATATGCATTCGATAATAAAAAAAAGAGAAAAACTGACGTCATTGCGTAACTCGCATGTCGCCGCACAGGGAGAGCGTTACGGCAAAACCGCAGACGCTGTTAAGGCACCGAGCAAAGGGTAACAAAAGAAAATGAATAAGAATTTGAAACAAGTGAAAAGTGAAAAGAAAATTTTGTACTTTGCTTAATTATTGCAATACAACAACTGTAAAAGTAAAAACACTCACAATGCTTTAGTTGCTTATAAGAAATTGTAGTGTAACACCTTAGAGTTTGACTATATAGTATATAGTATTCAAATTTTTAGTGTTTTATTTTCATTTCAAATATAATTACAGAAATAAATTTTTAACTGTTTCTTTAAACTTTCTATTTTCGTTACACTTTTTTCCTAACTGATCTCGACATTACTTTGGGCTCTGCTCATGCGCATTCGTACCGTTTGTGGGTCTGTGTGTATGTGTGTGTAGCCTGTGTCTGTATTTGTTGCACCACAGTGAAATCAAATGAAAAGTAGATCAGAAGATCAGAAGATCAGAAGCATGCCTTAAAGACTGAATCTGAATCTGATTATGTGCACGTATAACTCTATCTCTCTCGTATAGCACCCTTCATATAGTTGTTCTCTTAACTAGAACGTAAGTGCATAATTTGTTCAATGTTGTCTTTTTAATTTGTTTAAAATTTTTTTTTGTATAGTACTCAATACTCGATACTACTTCTCTCTCTTTGTAATACTTTGGCCACACTACTTACTTTTCTCGCGCACCATATAGTTTTTTGCCTTTTGGACGTACTTTACCTAGAATACAAACAGCTCTATCTGTGAGTGCGTCTATACCAAAAGAAATTTCTCAAAAAAATCTCTATTCAATTCTCTCTCTCTCTGTCTCTCTGTCTATTAATTGAAAATCAGAATAATTGATATCAGATAATAAACATACATACATACCATACATTTTACATCATCATTACAATATCGAAAGAGCCATGATCATAATGTATACATAGATGAAAGAGAAATAATTACTTACTTCATAAAAACATCAACAATCATTAACATACATACATCTATTTTATATATACAAATATCAAATAAAACTAACGATATATATACATATATATATTATACTCTATAATTATCTATAATTATAATTTAAGTCAACAACATTTTATTGTAAAAACAATGATGAGAGAAAAACCAAAGCACTGCACAAATGTTTTGGTCTTTAAAAAACATACATATTACATTATATGCAACTATAATAAATTTATATACAACAACTGCTATTCGTTTATAACACGTAAGGCGCCCGAAATCGAGGATGAACCGGAACCATTGAGCATGGCCTGGCCGGATACCGCCAGAAAGCGTCTAACCTATGTGCTGGTCGCACCACTTCTGGTGCCCATGTGGCTAACACTGCCCGATACGCGCACACCCCGTGGCAAACGCTTCTTTCCGGTCACCTTTATAGGCTCCATTGTCTGGATAGCAGCCTTTTCCTATCTCATGGTCTGGTGGGCCAACGTGGCCGGCGATACAGCCCGTATACCCCCCGAGGTTAGTCATTTTTTGGCCATTTTGTACATGTTTACACATTTCCATTGTATTTAAAACATTGTTTAACTGCGACTAAACTCTTCTATTTGCACTTGAGCCTTAGGGCCCAAGTGCATCAGGTTTATTTTTAAGTAGAGGACATACATTTTATGTAACTCTGAAGCTTAAGCTAATAGTTAAGAGTTTTGACTTGATCCAAACTCATTAGAAGTTTTCATATAAATAGGTATCATTAAAGTCTCTTTAAAAAAGCATCCTAGGGGTAAAATGCTCGATTCTAAGGTCTTTCAAAGACGATGAAATAATTAATCTTTAAAATATGCTTTTCCTTTTTTTCCTTAACAATAATTTACATATAAAAATTGTAGTTCAGTTTCTAAAAAGACAACAAATAATTAATAAGGTCTTCAGACTATATAAACCCAATTAGTTCAACCTTCAATTCAACTATTATAACATAAATGATATTTTAATCATCATCTCTGCATAGGTTATGGGTCTAACCTTCCTGGCTGCGGGTACATCCATACCGGATTTGATAACCTCAGTGATTGTGGCGCGCAAAGGCTTCGGTGATATGGCCGTTTCCAGTTCCGTTGGCAGCAACATCTTCGATGTGACTGTGGGGTGAGTACCATTCGAAGAGAACCCAATTCTTATTCCCATTGAGAACTGAAATTGATTGAATGATAAATTTAATTGTAACATCGATAAATATTTAGCCTGCCGATACCATGGCTGTTATATGGACTTATCTATGATGCTCCTGTCGAAGTGAACTCGGTGGGCATGGTCTGTTCCATAACCATATTGTTTATGATGCTTGTATTTGTGGTGCTGTCGATCGCCTGCTTCCGTTGGCGGATGAACAAGGGCCTGGGCTTCACCATGTTTCTCCTCTACTTTGTCTTTGTTGCTGTCTCGCTCATGTTCGAATACGATATGATCACATGTCCCGTTTAAGCAGCATCAGCAACTGTAAAAGGCAAAAGTCATTGGAGAAAATAACTACGAAATAGTGGAAGAAAAAGATAAAAAAAAAAAACAAACAAAAACAAAAAACCAAAACCAAGTGGAAGACGCAAGCAAAACAGAAGCGCATCAAAAACCAATTAGCTAAATTTATATACAAAACAAATTAATGAATTAATAAATACATAAACAAAACAACAACAAAACCAGAGACTAAGCTAACCTAATCGAATTGTTGAACAAATGCATAAATCTCACACACACACATAAACACACAAACATATACAGAAACTGTTGAAGTAATATAACAAAAAACATAAACAAACAAAAAATCAAACGAGTTAGTTAGTGCTACGTGCAGCGTTTTTTCCTTTTTCGAAAAATAAACATAAATTAAAGATTAAATAAAAAGACATTTACTTTAAATGTTTAGCCACAGCTTTTTAAGTAAACAATGAAAAAAAAAAACTAACGAATAAATTGTTCAAAAGCAAAAAATTCTAATTAAAGCTAAAACACAGCAAAAAGCAAAACAAAATGAAAAGAAAAGAAAAAACAAAACACCCTCTATCTCTCTCTACTCGAACAATGAACTTTAACTATCTTTAATCCATTGATTACTTAACTAATTAGACAAAAAAAAAAACCAAAAAAAACCAAAACCAAAAAAATGGCTTCCCAATCAATTACTTTACTTGAATGTTTGGGTTATGTTTTCGATCTAATATATATATATATATACACATATATAGTATATATATATATATATATATAAAACTATAAGTCTATCGTGGCACAAGCACCTCAAATACTACGTTTACTTATCGAGAGATACTAAACACCAAAATCCAATTTACTTAATTTAGCATATTTAACTTTAAATAAAAACCAGTCGCAAGTGTTTGAAACCTTTCAAGTAGCCTCCACTTGAAATACTTGAGGATTATACGTATATCGTACTATATATACTATACGATAATATACTCATGTCAAACACTTGGGCTCAAAAATCAAGTTTAAGTTCGCCTGCTCTACGAAAAATTATTGTAGCATTACGTATAGGAAGTTTCCCCCTAAAAGCTTTACGCCAGAGCCTACGAAACCCAAATAAAACTATGCTATATAAAATGATGAAACTTATATATACCACATACACGGTCACACACACACTCATACATACACATACATGACACATATACATATATATATATATATACATATATAAATCTTACTTATATTGACCTATATTGATTAAGTGATAATTTCCGTACTTATTACGATAACTTTTAAGTATAAGCTACCGCTGTAACCAAAACATAAACAAAACGAAAAATTACAAATGAAACTTATATACATATATATATATATAAAGATTTAAACTAGGCATACTTTATAAACAATTTTTGCTAAGCATTTGCCAGTACATCATTTAGAAAAACACGATGGAATCTTTAGGAACATTTACTTAACCTAACCCAATTATTATTATTATTATTGCTCTTATTGTTATTAATATTATTATTGTATTTCCGATTTTAATTGTTATTCCAATTGTTATTATTATTATTATGATTCTGATTATGATTCTTGTTGGCGTGCTAAAGGCGCAGTTGTCACAATGTATTCAAAATTTCAATTTCAAGATCAATATTTATGATAGACTACAGAATAAAAAATATGAAAATATAACAATTTCATATACTTTTTGCTTAATAAAAGCCCCAATAT
>JBANCZ010003790.1:0-11681 GCA_037040025.1 Sphaerogastrella javana | reverse complement strand
ACCCTCTAAGACTACTTTTCAAAATAATACAAGCGTAATGCGTTCCTTCAGGCAGGCTTACGTGTTAGAGGGTTAAGACAAGGTTCCTACAGTCAGGCCAGTCCCTACTGTTGGAAATTTTTTTTTAGCAATCTTGGTTTAAGTTACTTATTTCCACTTCCAAAAATTACTAATAAAAACATAGATAAAAACAGCGAAACCCATGATTATTTGTAGATCTAGTAGTATATTTGAATAATTATTTTGGTGATAGCTCAAATTAGAGTAGCAAGGCGTCGGAGTCGCAGAAAACTATGTAAAATATAATATTAATATTCCTTTTAGAATATATTCCATTAGTATGCAACTTTTAACTTTAAATTGGAAACAATGTCAGTCACCTGATTGATATATTTATTATCCAATTAATATGAAAGGCTTTGAAAGCTGAAACATTCTGAGTACATATCTTCTCCGCCATGCTATAGTTTTAATATTATATAATCAAATAATGGAATTAAATATTATGTGGACTGAGTATATTCATTTAGTTACTTAAATCAAATACGCACAATATTTTTCAAAAATGTCATCAGTCACATATGAATTTATTGTTCTTTAACGTTTCACTAGCTACATTCAAATACTTAATGTAAACATTTAACAATATTTAACGCAATGATGTCAGGTTATTGTAAAATCTAGACTTAATGGGTAGTTTCAATAAAAAAAATAAATGATGGTTTATCATCACATACAGCACAACAATAGAATATTATTATAGTAAATGGGCTTGTTGAACGAATGAACGAAATATAAAATTCAAATAAGTCGTTGATGGGATGCTATAACTAACTTAAATCTAAGGCACCGAATTCGTTGCGATCGCAATTGGCCAAGTTGTGGGTCCCTTGAGCACAATGTCCTCGAGCGCGTTCTTGATCTTGATGAAGCGTCGCTTGAACTCCAAACCACAGCCCTTGGACAGACGGAAATCGACGAGGATTTTGCCATCCATTTCAATGATGTGCGCCTTAAACACTAAACGCAGTTTGCGCCTATCAATCGTCGATACGGTGACCACACTTTCCTCACTGACCTTGCACGTGTAGCCACCGAGTCGTTCTATGGTGCCCACCAACCGTTTGATGGTGTCATCCCAACGGGTCGTCACAAAGAACCGCGTCATGCGACGCACCAAACGCTGAAAGTAGTTCTGAGAAGCACTTTGTGTCTGATTCATTTGTGTGGCCAACAGCAAATCGTCCAGCATTGCCGGCTGTGAGAAGCAGTAGGTCAAGCGCGCCTCCTGCACCAGCACGCGGCTCTCATCATTCTCCCCCTCTTGATTCCTGCGTGGACGTACAGTGAACTCAACGTCATCATCGTTGCGCAGAGTTGGCATGGGCTGCGAACAATAGTTGCGCGATATTGAATCATCGAGAATGTTGTTAAGGTTCGCGCTAGACTGCAGACGTTGACGCTTTGCCTTGGGTGAGCAAATCTCCAAAGCAGCTGCCGAATCTACCAAATCATAGGAACGGTCTGAAACAAGAACATAATTTTTTTTTTATATATTAACTAGCAGTTAACGTGTTGAGTAGTTCTATGGTAAATGTTTTGCATCATACGCGATTTGATCTTATACATTTGTCTACTACATATATACATATATAGACAAATGTAACGTAAATAGAAAAAAAATGCAGTAGAAGAGACGGAGCCAGTAGTAAGAACCTTATATTTAGATGTTGAGTGCAATACTACTGTGGGAAAGAAGTAAGGCGAATAATCAATTTAACCTTCGCGGGCTTAACATTCCAGGATAGTTCTTTCTAGTTCTTGAGTCAACAGGACTGTTAATGACATCTGGGCCAAATGTCACGTCAATGTCAATAGATGACCAACGCGAAAATGAAGTTAAGGAATTAGTATTCAAAAATCATCGGTTGACTGTTAGAGACATTAATGATGTAATCGGACTACCAGAAGGATCTGTGAAAACCATTGTGAAAGACCTCTTGGGCCTACGAAAAGTCGAATCTCGTTTGGTACCGAAAACGCTTAATTTCTTACAAATAAGTCCGTTTATTATTTTCAATAAGCCATAGAATTCGTGGATACATTAGAATCACTATAGGTAAACGATAACTGGATGGAAATGTACGCGAATAACTGAACATCATTTTAGAAAGAAAACAGTAAGTATTAGTGTGATTCATTTCACACTTTGTTTACACTACTAGGAATAGATTAAGTTAAATTAATGTAATAAATAAATATGGAAGAAACATTAAAGATAAAAAAATAATAAAAGTAACAACAGATAAAGCAAGTGCAAGAACCATTTGGTTTTCGGTAATAAAGCTATATGGATATTTAACACACACACCATACAGCTAAAATCACCAAAGAGCAAATAATATGCAAATTATATAATTGTAAATAAAAATTAAACTAATATGTACGTAATATTTGATATGGCAGAAATAAGGTTCAGATGAGTAGTATTTTCGCAGCTTCGCGGATTTCAAGTTGGATCGTTAAGACTAGTTCGGGCGATCATTGCAAACGCCAATGCTTTGGTAATCTAGCTTTATGATTATCTAAATCTATCATACAGCTAAAGCGCCAAAGCAGCGGCAAATACATATTCCATTCCATTCATTCATATTCAAATTCAAAGTATTCACTTTTATTCACAATTGTATCTCAATATAATCCGCTTCTTGTTGGTTTGTTTCTTGCAACACAGGCAGTACAGGCACAGAGCGACCCTCAAAATATGCAAAATTTTGATTGAGAGTCACTAAGTACCTGAACAGCAGCATGTGCCTGATTGAATAATTTGATTGATTTACTGATTGATTATTGATCACTTATCCTGTTGAACTTATAATTGACTATTGAACCTTTTTATCACTTTAATTGTCACTAAATCCGTTCACTAATAGACCGATGGATATATGGCTCACTGACTGATTGATTCAATCAATCTTTTTCAAATATATCCATAGCATCGTCTCTGTTATATTTGAAAGCTTACCGTGTTCCGAGAATTGCATGTTCGACCACTTGTGATCGAGTATTTTCTCCAGTGTAAGACGCGTGCCTGGACTACTAGCCAGCACCTTGCGCAACAATGATATGGCCAGTGTGTCTAGCTTGCTCCACGGCGTTTGCGTTTGCCAGTGATCGTTGTCCTTCCAGTTGATGAATTCCATGCAGTTTGACGATGGTTGATCCCACGGCAGTTCTAAGAGAAAAACAAAGATTGAGAGAAAGAGAGATAGAGAGAAAGGGAGAAAGGGAGAGAGAGAGACAACGAATGAGTAAGTACGTTGAATGTAAATATATTAGAAATAAATAAATATACTAGAATCATGATTTATTCGCTTTCTCTAAATAATTGAGTATTATACGAAATGCGTGCACTGTTTATGATCTCTCTTCTCCTTTCTTTTTTAATGTGATTCATCTGCAATTTGTTGTTATTATTGCTGCTGTTGTTGTTGTTGTTGTTCTTGTTGTTGTTGTTGTATTACGGGGTGCGTTGGCAAGCAATTTAAGCTGGAGCTTTGGTATAAAAGCTTTAGATGATTTAAAATGAGAGCAGCAAGAGCAATCTACAGCTAGAATACCAAAGAAACAGCAAAAATTAAGACAGTGAGAGCGAGACAGAGTATGCAGTGCGAGTTACATTTGTGCGGCAATGGGAGAACAAAAATAGGAAAGAAACGGCGCAAACGAAAGAGAACCAAACCACATTGAACGATGAACCCACTAAGTTTGTGACTATATGACTTTGGGAGTATACATATATATATATGTAAACGTGTATGTGTGTGTGTCTGTGAGTGTGTGTGTGTGTGCAAGATAACTGATTTTACTGTTTTCGTTTTTTTTTTTTTTTTAATATTTTTTGTGACTCGCTTTAGCAAATTAGGAGCGAACTTGGTGCAGGCGTCGGTACAGCAAAAATGTGAGTGCGAGCGAGAAGGCGTGCTTTAAATCATAATTCCAAATTCCAAATTTGTCATGCTTCGATTAAATATTGGGACTTGGCATTTTTACATATAGTATTTTATGAGTAAATCACGATGAACAATAATAGAAAAACACTTTAAGCCAGAGTATTCGTCATATGTACATACACACATACACATACACGTGCATATGCATATAGGTATAGGTAAAAAGAATAACTGTTAGTTAGTTACACTTACCACCCGCCAGCATTGTAACCAATATGACACCACATGACCATATGTCCGCCGGTTGAGCATGATATGGCTTCAGGAGCACCTCCGGGGCCACATACGGAAGCGTGCCACAGCGTTTATCCAGCAGTCGCTCCTTGCCTTTGCATCTGTTGTCCAGGATGAACCGAACAATACGAGTTTGTGCATGTGTATGCCAACGTTTGGAGATGAGCATAAGATCATGGGAGGAAAAGAAGAGACAGATCGTGAGTATGGAGACAAGCGAGAATGACGGATAAAATGTAATAGGACGGCGAGAATGCGATAAGTGATAAACGTGACAACATGTTCAAATGCAATGCACTGAGAGAAACGAATTGAACCAAACTGTATGAATTTAGAAATGTTCATTAAATATACATATATACGAATACGAATGCAATGACTTTTCTATTCGTTCTTCTCAACTTCTCTAAAAAAAAGCCACACTGCATATCTTGCATGCAGATAATAACTTTAATTTCATGATATATGCATTTATATTTTCATTGATCGCAGTTAAATTGTTAAAGGGCCGTATAATATATTGAAGAGCAAGCAAAATATAAATGAAAACTATGAAGGCTACACATTCATAACGTCGTATGTATGTATATTATATATTAGTATTCGCAATGATTTATATTGGATATCATTTCTGTGCACCTAATACCTAAACATTGTGGCCATTCCAAAATCGGATATTTTCACATTGTCGTGCTCGTCAAGCAACAGATTCTCTGGCTTTAGATCTCGATGGGCAATCCCACGTTGGTGTAAATATTGTAGTCCTGATAGTATCTGAATAAAAAAACGCTGGGCCTCGTGCTGTGGCATGCCAATGTCGGGTTCTGTAAGAAATGTCAATATTAAAAGAGAATTGAAATATGAAAATTATTAAATTAACTATGATATACCCTGAAAAATATTATAGTTAATTAAACGTATACAAAACAGTACCGAGGTGTACGACCGGACGAGTTTCTGGATAGCAATGTGAACAGAATTGGTACAGTTATACTAATATAGTATATTATTGAACCAGTAGGGGCAGTCCCCGAAAGTTGGGGGAATAATAATAATTAGCGATTTTCTACAATCTTAAAAATGGAATTTAATTTGCAGCAACGAACGTCGAAAATGTTGGAAGTGTTTCGGCAACGATTCTTTTAAGAAAACGGTTGTTTACCGGTGCCACAAGTGATTTAAAGGTTGTCGTGAGTCAATCGACGATGATGAAAACATTTATAGAGTGAAAGAAATGTAACATAACAAAAAACGATTTAAAAAAATGTTTCGAGATTTGGGATTACTTTGAAGGGGACAATATAGATTTAGATTAAAAAAATTGTATTTTCAATTTTCTGAATAAATTCCGAGAACTTTTTGATCAAGATAGTAGTATATTGTTTTTACATACATAGTTTTTTGGTGAGAAAACTCCTGAACAGTCTAAACTATGGTTATAAAAATAAATATCACAAATCTGCTCCTTCGAGAACAACTGTTTATCGATGGTTCAGTGAATTTAAAAGTTTGGCTTCTATGTAATATCAAGCCTTGACACTTTCATTAATCATTGAACTCATTAACAAACTGGTTGGACTGATCTTTTTGGCCTGTAACTACCTAACTGCGGTTCTATCTACTGACACTGATATCACCCTTGCGCCATGCTTAACATTTGCTAAATTATCATCGTTCGTCGACGTTGAATCTTTCATTCGAATTTGAAATCAAGAACAACACCTTGTCACTTTGGACAGTCAGAAGAGTTAGGAGTCTGTATGCACTCATACTAGTGTGAATGAAATATACCTACACACACGATTTTGACTGTGCTTACATTAGTGTTCACTTGAGACTTTTGTTTAGACTGTATTGCTATTTATTGATCGAGTAAATTATTGTTTGTTGTGTGACAGACCAGATATAAAATATAATGCTCTGGCATTTACAGAAAATGTTTTCAAGGAGGAGAGCGTAGCTTGAGTCTGAGCTCCGGGATCTAATAAAACAATTAACTATAACTATCCCTACGATCTACTCTATATATTTTATTCATATTTATTATATAGTATATCTCTTATGTAGAGATAACTTAATTTTTTTAATTAAAGTACAAAGTGAAAGAGTAAAAGCAATTTGAACAGTATTCCATTACATCAGCACCAATAGATGAAATAATTTAGAATGTGTAGATATTTAAGGTTAAAAGTACTAACCAATGCGATCAAACAGCTCCCCGCCAGCCGCATACTCTAGAAATATGTACTCCACATGTCCCTGGGAACGTTTACCAAAGAAACGTAGTATGTGCGTATCCTGGAGCATTTTCTGAATGCAAACCTCTTTGCGAACGGAGAGTACAGCGTCCGGATGTTTTTTAAGATCCACCATTTTCATTGCCACTGCCTCACCCGTCTGTCGGTTGATTAATAATTTGACTCTGGTTTTAAAAAGAATATATCAAGATATATTTGTTATAATATTTCAGCATTTCTAAAAGAGCATTGCTTGATTTTAAATTAATGCCCATAAAAACTAAACGAATGGAATGATATATTTATTGTGAAACGCTTTGATTCTAACTACCAGAATATCTTGGTGCATACAATCAATCACAGATTGAATGAAGACTGAAGCAATTGAAATTGCATAGTATATTCCCTTATATAGAATAAATTATGGTATGGTAATTTTGTATGGAAATTTGAAAACTATGAAACTATTGAAACAATTAATGATGGAGTGAAATTGCACTTTCGTTGCAGCCCTGTTTTTGTGTCTGTTCATTGGACTTCCTAGAGCCCTAGGTGGACCGCTATGCTACACGTATAAGGCATGCGCACTAACCCTGAAGCTGGATAAATAGACAGAGACAGAGACAGCAACAGCAACAGCAACAGCAACAGCAACAACGCCGGTAGCACTGGCAAATACACTGAATATTTTTTTTTTTTGCACCGCATGGAGTTTCCGGTTTATTGACTTTATATACAGACACGCTTGGTACTATATACACATAGATATAGACAACCGCAGTCTGTTGATTTCATGATTTGGGCAAATTCGTACACAACACTTCCAACTTACTCCCCATAGGCGCCCTCGCCAAGCGTTTGGGCTAGTGTCCAGCCCTCAACAAACTCTCTTGTGGGCTGTTGTGTTGCCGTAGTTACAGCAGCTGCTTCTGTAGTGAGCGCCATGTCTTGTGATTTGTATGGATTTAGTGTTGCAGTAATAGAAGAATCACCAGGAAGAGGTCTTCAATATCCTGTTGCCGAATTATTCTGGTCTAACCGCTCTTCCTCCTCCTTCTGTCGCCATGGGATGTTAACGTTGATTTTGCATTATGTACTATATATCAGCTTTGACTTTGTTGCAGCTTCATTGCTTGGAATATCTGAAAGAACAAAAACATAACCTTAAATTAATAAAGAAACAACCTTTTAGATTGTTTCGTCTCATCTTTCATCATGCTTCCGCTTAACCTCAAAACTTATTTTTCCAACGTACACACACACACTCGGAGATGGTATTAATTCTATAAGAACTATTGTATGTACCTCACATATCATCATCCTCCTGAAATATTTCGAAAATGCCCTTTTTTAATGCTTTGAATATATTCTCCTCTGGAATGGTCATGGTTTGTTCCATGGCATCTCACAACTATACAAAACAGCTCAGAAAACTAGACGAGCGGAACGGAACACAAAGAGGACGCAGAGGAAGGGAGAGAGCACATGCGCTGTTGACAGATGCATAAAAAGCTCCCTATATATAATATATATAGGCACAATGCTTGTACCTTCGCACAAGTATATACCATTGCCATTGTGTTTTTATATATAATTACAAATACGTAAATATGAATCACAATCAAAAATACCTAAGCTACTATCTTCTTGGTTCGAATGTACTAAAATTGATTATTCTAAACAATGATTTCTTTATACTACACACTATGAGCAGATAAACCGATGAATACCAACAAAACTAACATCATAAAATGAAGAAAGCTTCATCAATAAACATAAGCAAAATAGTCGCTATATTCATACGATATATTCAACTATTCTCAATATTCAACTGGGAGGAGAGTACAATTAACTTGCGTTGCGCCGCAAAACTTTACAGTCTGTCACATTCGTCTCTGTCTCTGTCTCTATCTCTGTTTCTGTTTCTGTTTCTGTTGTTTCTGTTGCTGCTGTTGCTGCTAGTAGTGATGTTGTTCTGTCCCAAGTACTAGAATGATGACGTCGTTTACGTTGTCGGTCTTGTCGGTACAGTGGCGGCAGAAAGAGACGGCATACAATTAAAGGAATAACAACGATTGATGCTGCCGCTGTCTGATGCCCTATCCCGCTCGTTCTCTGTCACTCTCTCTTTCTCTGTTTCTCTCCCTCTATATCTTTTCCCTTCTCTGGTTCTCGTTCTCTCCCTGGTTCCTTTTCTCTCTATGGTTCTCTTTCTCGCCCTCTAGGACATCCACTTGGTCGTCGACATTGACAGCAACAGCAGTCGGCAATATTTTTTTTTGCCGGCGTGAAAAAGCTTCGCGTTCGAGCTGCAGCTCTGCTAAAGATGTTGCTCCGCTCTGGCTTGTTCAACAGGCCACTATTAACATTAAGCGCGCGTCGTTGTATGTATGTATACCCGGTTTACATTCAACAGAGTGGAATTTTTATTTCGCTTGTACACACACTCACACTCACACACTCACACTCACACACTCACACTCACACACTCACACTTACACACTCACACAGACACATACACGTGCCACATGCACATCCACACGCACATTAGTTTGTATGTTTTACCTTTTTTTTGTTCGAAATGCCAAGCTTCCCCGGCTATTTTTAGGATAGGTGCAAAAGATAGAAGAAGAAGGCGATGATGATGATGATGAAGCTACCATGAAATAGTCAGATGCATGAATTCGAATGCTTGTTTGACCGTGGGTTTGGATAATTCCGATCAGCAGTGAAGGAATGAATGTACATCATAGCAATGCCGCATGACTTTTTAGAACTTTCTACTCTTTCGCAATGTTCATGAATAATAACAAGTGCATGGTGACCTTATAATGTACATTCTTGAACTATATCAGAATCGAAATATGATACACCTAATCGATGGAATGCTCATGGATCTAAGATAATGGAGAGAGAAAGGAAATAGGCTAAGATGCTGTGTGAAGTCGTGCGGCTATAACTAGGTATAATCCATAGATAATTGACAATGTAGAAACAAAGTAAAGTGAAATATATAATAATATACCATTAAATTGAATCTACATCACAATGCTAAAATTTTAGATCGAATGAGTTTTGAAATGTGCAAACAAAATATAAATTACATGCTCATTTACATATGGCATCCTATAGGGTATACACTATACAGGGGGCATGAGGGCGTACTGGTTGCTGTGGCCGTGTGACCAAACTAGTTAGTTGCCAACGAGTTGATCGCATAGAGAACTGCAAGGTTATGTAGGCTCACATACATGAATAAATACATACATACGTGCATACATACATACATGCATACATATATAAGTGCATCCACGTGACGGGTTTTACAGTCGCCGAACACTGATCGATCGATAGATCGATCGCTTTTAATGAACTGTTTACTGATACTCTTCGTAGAATCATAACTTGTGGGACTTATGTATGACTGAAGAAAATATTACGTTCTCCAATATTTTAAGAAGTATGTTCGCTTATTATAGGATAGCATACTTTTATGAGTATAGAGAAGCTAGAATCGAAATGGGAAAGGAACATTACTGAAACATTTCACACATTTTCGAAGCTATATCAGAATTTAAGCCATGCTCACACATGCTATGTTTAACAGATTAACAGATAGTCGCTTATAATCGCATATTTTGATCATAAGGATCCCAGGATTAAAGCACCATTTAATTTACAATGATGCTACACGAAGACGTGGGTTATAACTGGAGTTGCAATCTGCAACGACCTATGTACAATGCTACGATATGATAGCTGACGGTAATACTACCCAAATACCTGATTGAATATGGGAGGTGACTGTGTGGCTTTCGTAATTCGCTGTTCGTTTTTTAGTTCACTGATGGTCTTTGATGTTCTAGAAGCGAAAATACAAGACCTAAATATACTGTTCCTTATTATTAGATTATACTTTTGAAATATGGTCTACAAGAAAGAGGAAAATTTTTAGAAACTTCTTTAAATATTCGATATAAAATACTAAAATATCGAATCTAAAATATCGAATCTATCTAATAATACAAACGACGCTTTCCAGAGGGAGTATGACAGACTGGAGGAACATTTTTAGGCACTCCGAGCCAGACGGAAGGTGGATATAATTGACTATTGACTTGACAGACATAAACAGGCATGGTAAGAATATAATCTTGAATATCTAGTTTGCACATTTGTTTTTATTCAATTGCGTTTTAACTTTCTTTTGTTGATTAAATCTACGGGTTTTACCATTGTTAACATTGAACGTGTACCTATTGTCAAATTAGGTACAAACAGCCGAAGGATAACTCCCGGTTTCCGGACTAGCTAGGGATGTTGCTAGTTATGTGTATCTTTTCGAGACGAGCGCGAGTTATTTTCAGAACCGAATCGACGAATTCGCCGAACTAGCCGAAACCATCGTCATTCGCATCTCTCGAAATTTATTTTACTATTAACGACGAATGAAAAATATCAGGCTGTCAACACTGGAATACGTACGTATTACACACACACGCACACACACACACACACACACACACACACGCACACTAACGCACAGATGTGTATATGTAGATATATATATACATACAGACAGACGCGAGAACCCGGTCCATTCTGTAAATTGTGGTTTTTGCGCTGTTTCCATCCATGAAATTCCCAAGTGAACTCCTCCTGATCCAACTGAAGATTCCGCAGTTCACTTCATTCAAATTTTTCTCTTCTCTTTTTTCTTCTTAATATCATTATAGTTTTTACAGCACTTATTGTATCCATTGTGTAAGTTGGAACTATCACTACTAGTTAATAAACATCCTAGCACGACCAATTCGTCCTGGGCGAGTGTCTAAGCGAAACTGCGAGCAGTAGAAATGTACGCAATGAATACATGAATATTTCTACAATACAAAGGCAATGCGATACCTCCAGACGGAGAGAATCACCGAGAGAGCAAAGCGTCAAAGAGAGAGCGGATGAAAGAATTTATGTTGTGTATGTCTGACAGAACTGAGAGAGCTTCCATTTGCGCGCGTTGAAAAGGTGGATGCAACACATTGAATTTAACATGTTTTCGGTGGTTGCCGCAGCAAGTCTTTTGCTTTCTCTCTCTCTCTCTGTCTCTCTGTCTCTCTCCTTCCTCTCTCCCTCTCTCTGTCCGTCTGGCCGGATGTCTGTGCAGATGCGTTTTGGGCGCCAACGACGAAAATTGATA
>JBANCZ010003789.1:0-11683 GCA_037040025.1 Sphaerogastrella javana | reverse complement strand
ATATTATTGCAAACAAAAAGCAAGGTTCACCTTAATATCAGAAATTAGAATTATTCGATTACAAAGTATCTATTATAAAGCTGTTCATTATTATTGCCGATAGATAGATTCCTAAATGTATATACATATACAAATTCTTGTTTGGGATGACGAGCTGAGTCAATCTATCTATAAAAGTCGGTTTTTATGAAATCCTTGGTTTCTTAAACTATAATAGTTTTATTATTCATAATAAGCATTGAAATTGCCCCCATTAATTGCACTCATGTATTCTTATCTTCTTATCAGCTGTCCATCTGTCTGTATTCATAAAAATACCTATATCTCATATATGATAAGATCTAGAGATGCATTTGGCATAGTATATAGATTGTATATCTGTTTCAAATATTTGAAAACAACATTCAAAATGCACGCTCTAACTAATATTTATTCTTATAAACATAATTTTATATATATAATGTTTTTAGAACAGTAATATAACCATATCAGCTATATACTTTGCATGAAATAATATTAACTGGGACAACATATTATAAGGGTGAAAAAAGAAACGCTAGAGAATTGCTGAATAATGCGTAAAAAAAACAATATAACGCTTGAAGTCGATCACTGAAGGCTAACTTTGATGTAGTACAGTAAAGGCACGACCACAGTCAATATTAACTATGACGTACGTAATGCGTTAATGAAAATTAATAGCAATTAAACTGAGGCTGATGCCAAAGTGTAATTACTGTAGCCAAATCGAAGCCATTCAAACTTGACTAATGAGTCTAGCTTTATACATATGAATGTATGAATGTACATGTGTGTGTGAGTGTGTGTGTGTATGAAAGCATGTATACCGGATATGGAATACTCTGGGGGTGTGTTGGAGAATTATGAAGTACAGAGTGCGTACGGTTAATAGCGACAAAGCTTTGCGGGGCAAAACCAGATTGCGGCTGCTAGGAAAATAGCTTAATATTTCATAATTTATTTGCAAAGCTTACATAACTAACTGATGGAGAATTAATAATAGCAATTACAACAAAAAAAATAACACCAATTGAATATATTCAACAGTAGAGACGGTGCCGGAAAGTAGCGCAATTTGTTTAGTATTTTCGGTACAGGACAGTATTATTGAAGCAGTGTGGTATTTTTGGGGCAGAATAGTATTTCTGGTGTAGTATTGTTTATCGGGGCAGTGTATTACATCCAGGACTATATATGTAGTTTCATCGATTATCGATTGTAATATCTGATATCAATACTTGATACCGTTAAGCTGTATCGATAATCGGTTATCGATAATCAAAGTAGATGTATTAGATCGTTTACCACCTATGTGCCAAAGCACAACGGTCTACCTTTAAAATTGCGCATTTTTTGCCGATTTTTAACTTCAGCTATCAATCAAGGTATGAGTTTGGTTACGTGTCCTAAATCTAAAAATGATAATGCCATGCCTCCTTCTGCCTGATACACACAATTCGACTTTGCACAAAGGTATTAAACTCTTGAGTGTTTTTTTAGACACAGGGTCTTAAAAATTGTGAGTACTATGCATATACAAAAAAGAAATCGAAACGAATAAATGTTTAGGCAATGTTTTACCTTTCTGACTCACTGTCGCAAACAAATGACAATGACACAGAGAGACAGAAAGAGAGACCCCTACAGACCCCCATGTGAATCAAAACAAATGACTGAAAAGCAAAAAAAAAAAAAAATAAATAAATAAATAACAAACAAAAGCTAAACAACTGCGGAACTGAAATCGAGATCATAGCGAGTACAAGCGCACCCAAAACGATGAGAGAAAAATACAGAAAGATAAACTAACCTAAATATCGGGCAATACAAAGATTAACATTAAAAGAGGTACTATATTACATTACGTATAATGCTTCGAATTACGAAAAATTTTCAAATTATGAAAATTAATTTAACTTAAAAGGGTCTCTGGTATTCTTACAGAATATAAAGGGTTCCTCGGATTCTGAGAGAATATGAGAGGCTCTCTCGGATTCTGGCAGAAAATAATTTGGATATTTAGGATTATTGAATAAAGAACATAGACAAAAAAAAGTTGTTTTCGAATAATGTTTGTATATAAGTTAAGTCATACTTTATAAAACCCTTTATTTTTGAATGCGCAAAATAGTATTATCACGCATACGTGGGGTAAATATGCGCGACTTACATAAGGCAATACAAAAAAAAAAAAAAAAAAAAAAAAAAAAAAAAAAAAAAAAAAAAAAAAACAACAACGAAAATATAACGAAAACCCCCAGAGAAACAAGAAAGAAAACGAGCGAGGAACCAAAAAAAAAAAAATTTAAAACACGGAGCCACAAACAAGGCACTATGCAAACAATTACACATACAAAACACACGAACGTACATAATATATACACCGATTGATAGACTATGATAGATATAGGGGCGCTGGCATACAGATAGATACAGTATGTGGAATGTGGAGAGGAACAGCGACACTCCATGTGTGGGTCAGCTGTAAAACTCACACGCATACCACGTATACCATTTTCAAATGAATAAGACACCGATCTGAATATACACTATAAAACGGAACTACAGACTAAATAGAGTCTATTCATAGACACATAAACAATTAAGTAGATTTTACTTTCTGATTAAGTAAACTAAATCAGGTAAATCATCGGGTCATATCGTTACTACTTCCAAGAAAATATGTTAAAAATATAATTATAAATATTGTTCGAATGTTGAATTTAAAGTGAAACTGTAATAAATATACTAACGAAAACTATTTATTTATTTAATTTCAAAATACAATAAAATGTATATATTATATTTTATAAACTTATATATCATTTCGTTTACATTAATATTGTTTGGGAGACAGATTCGATTACCAGAGTATGTGCAGTATGTACATATAGTACATAGTCTGTTGATCGTATTCGTAGAACTTCAATCCTACACATATAGTGTAAAAACTGGAATCAGTGGTCGCAAGTAAAGTATAGATAATTATGCACAAATATTGACTTCTAGATCTGGGAGATTCAGTCGCATGTGTGTGTCTACGAAGTAATAACTCTTCCAAAGTCTATTCATAAGCATTTATTTTGGTGGACAGTTTGATCGTAATGAGTTACACCCACTTGGGGTTCAAATTTGATATAATTTGATTTTGGTATTGTTGTTTTGTTTCAGTTTGTGTCATGCCACACGCGTTGTATGCGTAATTTGAACCCTTACAATTTTTTTTTTTTAATATGAGAACTCATTTCGAGTAGTACTTAACTTAGTTATTACGATTTGCAACTTGCGTTTAGTCCAATATGAATTGACTATTAGAGCTAGGTGGTTATGCAAGATTACTGTAAATATGATAGATTTCGATGAAATTCTTTTGCAATTGATTGCCTCAAAGAGTGTTCATTGTTGGGTTCTGAAATCTGAATGCTAGGCGGCACAGTGGATGCCTTTTGTTAAAGCAGAATCAATTTGAATGTTGCATCAATTGAAATTGATTCGACGCAATAAGCACACCCGATATACCATACATACGTATGAATGTATACATTGATACTAGCACACATCTATACATCAATTGAGACATCTCACGTGAAAATTAATCACAGTCTTAGATTTGCAAGTCAATGGGACGTGAGGTGTACGATATAAAATAGGGGACCCATAAAACACCCATAAATAATTAAATATGGGTTTCACTTGAAATGCCAATCGCCAAGAAGTTTTCCGAATGGAAATCGAACTTGAAATGTGCAACGAAGGTCAGCATTTTTCACACAAATACAAATATAGCTAGACTGGCGCCCAGTTAGCAATGCAAGTTATGAATCGTAAATTCTGAATGCTAAATGAGTTTTAATTGGCATTGCACTTAGCTGAATGGTAAATATGGTGTAGTAAAGTGCAACCGATGCATTATCCGACTTGGGTCAGTACAGACAACAGTTATCTATAGTCTTATCAATGAGTAAACGGGTCGACAATTATTTTGAAACCTGTTCTACACTAGGTGAACCTGTTCATTACGCAAATCTCAGAGTAGCCGCAATGCAACACTCGAGTTTCACAGCAGTTAGCTTTAAATTATTATTATTTTATATTCATATGAATAACCATTGCAATTATTACATTCTCAGTCAACTAACGCACTGTTTTTTTATCATTCTACATTAAGATACTTCTGTAAAATATACTCCCAAAGAAGTAAGTTTGTAAGATGGGTAGTTATCATCTTTAATCAGATGCTGTAGAATTACATTTTGAAAAAATAAAAGAAAATTGATCTATGTAGAACGAAAAAATCTTAAAACAAAAACATAGAAGTAAAGAAGGAAAATTCTTTAAAACTATAATTGCATATAAAAGAAGAATATTCTTCTGAAATGTATATATTTGAATACACAGAATGTATATATCGAAGTTGTAAGTAATGTTCGTTTCTACAGTAAGTCGTGCTATTCCGATCTATAGCCGAAGTATATGATTGAAATCATTTTTATGCATTTCACTTTCTAGCAATTAGATGGCAATTAATATTAAGTTGAATTTACCGCAAGTTAGCCAGTGAGAAAGACCAGACGCCATATCAATCTCAAAGTCCCGTCTCGGTACCTATTCCTAGCACCGACTAATGACAATTATAATGTCCTGCTGTCTGTGTATTCCATTAAAAATGAATGGCTATTGAAAAAGAATAAAGCACTGCGCCACATTGGCTAGTGGTAAATGGTAAAGGGTAAAAAAAACCCACATAGCTGGTTGTATTTCGTCATAAGTAATGGGTGTTAGTACTAGTTGGTGTTGTTGGCATGAGGATCACGCATATGTGCGTTAAGCGTTAACCGCTTGGCCCTGTCCTGGCGAACAAAAGGTGTCCAAGGAGCCAACAACTTGTTGAACCTTTGGCACGCCACGGACAGAATGTCGTTATAGTATGAGGGCGAAACTGAAAAGTGGAGCAATTGTATCCCAGTCAAAGGCTTTTCGTCGATGATTTCAAAATGAGGTTGCCCAGCTGTGTGGTGCGTGTCGTCCTTTGCGTGCTGAAGACTGTCTGAGGGACGATTGGGCGGATTGGGTTGACTGTTGTATACGGTAGATGGTTAGGTGTCGGATGTCGGGTATATGGAATCTCTTTGCTTATTTCTCCAAGGATAGAAAATGACAGAGCGCGATTTACAGCAACAGATAACAGAAGGATGTTTCCATGGGGAAACCCAAAAGCAACATACGAGAAAATGAAACGCCAAAATAATAAACAGCAATGCCTCTAGGTAAGCAATAAAATAACACCCAAAAACAGGAATTACGCACTCACATACAAACACAATAAATTAGTATAACCTGACAAAAAAGAACGAAAAAAAATACATACTCAATGCGCAGGCACAGTGATGTGAGTTTTTTGAAGAATACTTAAAAAATCATAAAAATTGAGAGGGCAGATATTTGAGCTTAAAGCTTCAGTAATTAGCATTTATATTGCAGACAATAAAGTGTAGGTATTTTTAATTTGATATCTCGTTCAAGAACTTATTTTAATTTAGATAACGTTACTCAAGAATTTCCAAATTTTATTAAAACATTTTGAACATTTGATTATCATTAGTTCACAATTCTTTACTTTAAGTTTTCTTAAGTTATTTTTCTAAATGAATGATATAATATAAATGAATTTGAAGTAATTCGACATAAAGTAGATTTGATATTATTTATAAATGCTTTGTAAGCTAATAATTAATAAACATAATTTTACTTAATGCTCCTTAAGTAGAGAACATATTTCTAGCATTCGTTTTGATTTTAATTAACATGTTAATCGTGGTTAATTGTATTATATTTAGATGGACATGTCATAAATAGTTTTTGCACTCGCACCACTGTAATTATTGTCCAGTTGGGGCAATATCCATTTGCGACATTGACAATGTCGACTTGAATAATGTTTATTGTGAATGCCGGACGGATATTCAATATAACACACTCCACCACATAGAGTTAGACGGTGCTTGTCCAGTTAGTTGACCGCTATATTAATGGACTTCACATACGAGAAAGTGTGTGCATATCAGTGTATACATATATTCTATGTATTTAACTATACTATATATATGTACATATATACGGGACAACACCAATGCAATTGAAATTGCGGTAAATCAATTCGAGCATACAACACTCATAATCACACTCACATACATTTACACATGTACTAAAGTCGTTCCCAATACTAATTTGTTGTATATACATTGACAAAATTCTCATGTTTACCTACCATAAATACCCTATAGTGCTTAGAGTCTAACAACTAGTTAAATGAGTCAATGTCAAAGGAACAGGAGTTCAATATATATCTGGTATATTCTACTAAGTTCAAACTAAGTAACTAACCTAAAAAAATATACTAGTTAGAGTGCGGAAATTGTAGTATAGTCAAGATTTTGTAATATAATTATAATTATCTAATGAAAATGATGTCTATACTTAAGGGTATATTGCTCGTCGGGCACTACCATGTGTGTGTACCTTTGTTTGTTTTTTATTGTTTAACCCTGGACTTGTTTGTGTAATTTGTCCTGTTCTCGTTTAACCATTTCGCCATTAGATTGCAGTGCAAATTGCAATTAGGCATTTCGTGCGGCACGGCATAGCAGGACCATGCCAGCGCCTCCTTTAAATTGCGAAGCCCCGAACTTGAACCTCACCAAAAAAGAAAAAAACCCACCCAACTGTGTGGCTAGAGACACTGACAGGGACAACGTCATGGCCAGGATCAGGGCCAATGGAGCTGAATGAATGCAAAACGTGGCCCAGGCAGCTGACTGTTTAGCTAGCTTTTTAGACTGATGGCCAATCAATCAGTCAGACAGTCAGTCAGTCAATCTGTTGTAAGTTGTAAACTCTGTCAGTCGGTCAAACAGCAAAGCATTTAGCCGCGCATGAGCCATTAGGAAAAACACACATAGACCACGAGCGACCCAACAGACTGAGCGACCGCAGTCAGATGGATATGGACACGCTATGGGGTAGGGTCGGTCGGGACACGCCAGGCTATCGACGAGAGCAACAATAACTATAATAATAACTGACCACTCGTCAGTTACGCTGTACGTGGGTAGAGCGAACAAGAACGAGATTGTGCGAAAGAGTATGAGGAAAATGAGAGAGAAAACGGCAAAGCAACGAATCGCCCCATTGGGGCCAAAACAGCGCCTAATGCAGCGATAGCACCGACCTCTGGACAGTTGTTCGATTTTATTTTACTTGTACTCCCTCGATGTTGTTGTTGTTTTTTTTTCTATTTGTTGTGTTTTTTGGATTTTTTTCTTTTGGCTCGTTGACCACGACATTGGTCAGTCGTACCCAACCCACTTAACACCCACGCTTTGCCTTTGACACTGAGCACCGTTGTAATTGTGGTAGGATGGCGTGCACCGGCCCGTGTTTTTTCAACGTGTCCCGAGTCTCATGGCCCGTATTCTGTCTGCGACTCACTTTCCATACTTTCACTTATCCGGATACCGTTATACTACCATTATCATGTGGGCTACACCACTCAGGCAGTCAGTCAGTCAGTCAGTGAGCCAGTCAGTCAATCAGTAAGTCAGTCAGTGAGTCAATCTGCAGTTCTATGCACTATGATTACTGCAAAGTCTTGAATCGAGTTATCATAGTCATACTGTCTGTTCCAACTATCCATCAATGATAATCCAATTTATTTTCCTTTGTACTCTCACTCACTTTCTCACTCTTTATTTGTCCTTTAATTGTCTTACTATTTATCTATTTTTATAGCACAAATAACGAGCAATGCGTGCGAAATACTAATACTTCATTGTATACCATTCATTAATCCTTAGATAAACTTATAGATAAATTTTATTTCGTTCTTTCTTTTTATTCTTTTCTGCACCCCATTTTACAGCTTGACATCGACCCTAGTTGCTTGACCCCTACAATATTGAAAACGAATTTGTTGATCTCACCTCACATACACCGGAAATATAAAATACTAAATATTGTACCGGTAGTATAAATAGTTCTATATATTCATGTACATACCATAGAGAGAGGCCTGATTTATACTATAACATATTGTATATGTTATGGGGAAAGCCCGCACCTTTATGTTGAAACCACGAATGTTGGTATACATATAAACGAGTGTTTCATCTTCTACTGTGAAATTTGAATACCATGAATCAGTTAAAATATAATAATATATATAATATGGGTTTCAAAATTAATAAACATCTATACGGGAAAAAATGAAATAACAAATCATTTAGGCAAATTTGTTTAAGATTAGCAAACAGTTTTGGGGAAATGAATAAGCACGAATGACAGTATATCATAAAGATTTCATTCAAATATGGAATGGAAGTACTTTAAATATATTTTAGTTGTTATGGTTATTGTAGTAGTTTTTTGTTGTTAGAGACATGCGACCTTTGGCTGTTTTGCTAATGCATTGTAATTTAGGTAATTTACTTGAAAACATTTCCATTTAACTGTAAAGATTACATTTTGTAATAATATTAGACTCTGTCAAATGTGTGCAATGTGCGTAAGCTAAATATGAGTGTGAGTATGGGTGTTTGTGGGTGTGGGTGTGTGTTCTTGTGAATACATGTGTGTGTACCACTTATCGTTTCAGTTGTTGTTGTTGCGGAACGAGAAGTTGTATCTCTGGGCTATCTACTGAATGCCTTATCTTTGTTGTAGATGACAATGTTAATTGTTCAGTGTTCAGTATTCAGTATTCAGTGTTCAGTGTTCAGATTTTAGGTCTTCAGGGCCTTTGACTGAGGAGTCAAAGATGAAAGAAAAGCACATAACGGTGAAACAGCTAATAATAATGATAAACAGTGCCCCAAAGTACAACACAAATTGAAAGCACCCAATTACATCTACAGTAGCTACAGTACCATACAGTTCACTGAATAACTCACTCTAAGTATGAACAGACAATGAGTGCACTTCATAATCATGTTTAAAATATTTACCTGAATATATCCTATATTAAATAAATTCTACAATTTACATATAACAATGACTAGAGTATTTACAAAAATATTCTGTTCTGTATAATCTGTTATATATAGTGTAAAATTTGCACATATTTTCAGATCTTTATTATTGGTACATCAAGAACTTCACTTCTTTCATATTCTATACTACAAAACGAATGAATTTGCTTGAAGAATCAAAGGTATATATAATTATAGAAGGTTTCAAATAAAATTGCATATATGATTAGCCGATGAAAATGCTTGAAATTGTTCAATTTCAATATGTTATTCCATATATAATTAATAGTTATAGTTGCTAGAATTGAATTAAATTGCTCTCATTGCACATACGATCGAAATCTCGTTTAAACAGAGATTAAGTATAATATTAGCAAAAGATAAAAACCCTACACTATGCTTAATTGAGTATATATTTATATACCTATCTATCTGAATAACTGAAACGAGATAAGTATATCTCTACAATGAGATCTTCTGATATTGCGGCATTATCTGCCTTACGGAAACGCTTGTTTGTTTATATCTCTAGATGTTACTGGCCATAAAGTCTGGAGTGCGTATGTATGCATATAAGAAGAAATTGCTAAACTCAAAATTAGCAGAGCACAAAGTCAGAGGTCAGACTGAAATCAAATAAAGCCGCTGATGGTGATGGTAAAAAGCAAAGAATTCGTACAAGAACAATGCTTCCCCCAAAAACATTTGATGTTGATGTTATTGTAATTTTAATTATTATTATAATTATGATTTTTTTTTTTACTTTTCATTTTTTGGCTATTTGGCGAGAGACGCGTACCAAACAATATCATAAAAAAAAAACACAATCGCCTCAAGTGCCTCAAGAGAAATGACATCATTTTGAAGTCAGTCGGCGACTCGAACTTGGCTCTTGATCTGCCTCTGCTTTTGTCTCTGTCTCTTTGGCTTTTTGGCAAGGGCTCTGCTTATTGTGTGTGTGCTACGATCGTTCATACAACAAAATATGAAAAAAAAAATTCAATTTGAAACAGGGTGAACAAAGCACTAAGAGTAAACCAAGACACTGCAAGATCAAAAAAAAAAAAAAAAAAAACCTGCAGAGACAGAAATCAGAGATGTGGCTGAAGATGTCACAGCCGAATACACTGAACCAAATTATGAGTATTTCAAACGTTTCGATGCATATATTCAAAAGTATATTACAGCTTAGTGTCAGTAAAAATTTGTCACAAACAACGATTCAAAATCTTATTGAAATATTACAAAACAGTATATATATATTTTTTTTAGAATATCTTCAAGAACTTTTGTATACATTTTTCGTACTATATCAAATTTGCAGTGTATTTTAATAGCGTCTTCAACTTTGTGCATAAATAGTTTCTGTATTTGGCTTACTTCATACATATACCACACTATATCTCTAAAGTTATTTCTAAGAAGTAGAAGAAACCACTCTAATTCAAAACAAATTTGATCTATCACATAGAATGCAATGAATGTTATGATGCGATCATTTATAGTTTTCGAAAACTTTTGTCAGCAGATAGTTACTGATAGAGAGATCCATGTTCTACAGTTGTCTATCAGTGTAAGATACATCTATTAATATGATATATTAAAAACTGCGCTCCTTTTGCGCTCAGTGCATGAACAATGTATTACCAAATGATGTACGGCACATTAAAGGGTCAACGCAATCACTGAAACTGATTTGCACATTTTCCAAGCTTTTTCAAGCGCCATAAAAATAGTCGCAATAATAAAGCTTGAAATGTAAAAGCAATAAAAAAAAAACACCACCAACTACAGTGAACTACAGTTATAGATAACATTAGTCATGCATATCCGCTATCATATATATTTTGCAAGATGTCACATTTTTACCAAGTTGATTTTCTTGGAATCTATACATAAGTCACTTGGTCAGAGCTCGAGACAAACACAGTGGAAACTTCAATTCAGGAATGAATCATACGCTGATATTCAAAGGTGACGAACCTGAAGCAACTATATCTCGGACAAAACAAATATCATAATTATTTTGGAACTAGGGTATAGTTTAATACAAAATTACCAGGCGCAATTATAGATAAAATCTCTTGATGACAGCCATGACTTGACACAAAAAAAAAAAAAAAAAAAGAAAATAAAAAAATAAATAAGAAATGAACTCAACTTGGGCACAAATATCACTTTAGTTGGTTAATTTAATAATTCTAACTAGCAAATATATATTTTAACTAGATTTTCTTCATAATTTTGACAAATTTCAACACGGAATGTCCGGGGGCGGATCACAAATTTGTGGGGCCCAGAACTGAGACAATTAAGGGGCCTATTAAATTACTGATCCCATAGTCATAATATTCTAAAACTGTTTTCTATTGTAAATTAGCAAAGTATTTAGAACAAATTAAGACAATGAAATAATTTATAGTAATTATTATTATTTATATAATTGACTTAGTTTTATATACTTTTCTCTTACTTTCACATAACAAATTAAATTAAATACAAATTTATATTTATTAATATTTAAATTTTATATATGTTTTGTAATCGAAAATATGGCTCATTCTTTTCTGTGGGGTTTGGGGACCCTGAGATACAGCAAAAAACAAAGACTACGTAGTTCCGTCCCTGCATATGTGTAC
>JBANCZ010003788.1:0-11686 GCA_037040025.1 Sphaerogastrella javana | reverse complement strand
TCTTAAGCCTTATGCATTATGTCGTCTACAATTACTACTTACATTCCTCCTGAGTCTGCTTAACGTCTGTATGGTGGTGCTGCTGCTGGGAAACATTCTTGTACTCTACCAACTTGGGCTCATCTGTAGCCCACCATTTGATGGTATAATAATCCACATGACCATCGGGACTCGGCCACTCCAGTGTCAGATTCCGTGAATCAACTAATGGCACCACATTCGATACCGGCTGTGGTGGCATTGAGATGTTTAGCTCCAGTGGTGCCGGACTCTCCACACCGAAACTAACTGTGTTCACCTGCACCAGATACTTTTCGCCATAATGCATGTCCTCAATGCGCGCCTGGGGCTGTTGCACATTCATCAGACGCAGCCACGTTGACGTATCTGTGCGGTAACGCACTGCATATTCACTGTAATCGCTACCCTCCGGTGGCAACCAGCTAAGCAGCACTAGATTCGTGTTCACTGTGCGATGCGTGAGATTCCTGGGCGGATTAGGAACTATAGAGAGAGAGAGAGAAAGAGGAATGTATTTATTTCTTGGTCTTTTGTTCGTGCTAAAAATATATATCTTTTAATACTCTCTAAGAGTCCCGCTCTTGCATCTATGGAATAATAACAGCCATGTCTGATATCGATGAAGAATAATATATTGCCTATATGTACTTATTTCAATCTATAGATTTTGATGTTTCGTATAATGAACCCTCTACGATTAAACTCAGCTTCCCATATACATATGGTCTTTGTTCGATACGATATAATTATATTGTGACAGATAAACCGATGGTCTATTGGAATATGAATTATGAATTCAAACAGAAGAAGGAAAAAAACCCCATCGGTATATAGTACATTATATAGAATCAGTATCGCTAACTTTGTTACTATACAATTTACAATATAAAAGTTACAATTAGTTGTGTACATTAGCATCTGATCGTTGATATTACTGTGGCATTGGCATTGTAATGAACCGGTCTCACTTAATAATATTACACATCAGAGCCGGTTAAAATTAATCTTGAAATGTTGTACCCATCAACG
The DNA here is from genome assembly GCA_037040025.1 of Sphaerogastrella javana. Taxonomy (NCBI): domain Eukaryota; kingdom Metazoa; phylum Arthropoda; class Insecta; order Diptera; family Drosophilidae; genus Sphaerogastrella; species Sphaerogastrella javana. Next base: position 10,636 of record JBANCZ010003788.1, on the reverse strand, counting down.
TGTACTGGCTTTAAAGGGACTAAGCTCTAGCTGATCTTAGCTTATGATAGTAACAGCTGTTCTGGTACGTATATCTATTACTTTTCATTAATGCACCGTCTGTAACGGCAGCGCGATACCATATCAGCTTACTACAATTATAAGCTCAATAACAACATCGACTTGGGCAATTTGTAATCTATTATAATACTAAATAAGAATCGGAGACGGTCTTATTTTATGATTTACTTACAAACAGCCTGAAAATATGAGTGCGGTTCGCTGCGCATGTCGTGACTGATGGCATAGACCTTGACCTCATAGCCGGAACCCGGATGTAGATACTTGATGATCAGATTCGTTTGATTGGTGCTTATGGTGCGCTCCTCCTGTGTGCCATTGCGTTGATAGTGCACCTCGTAGCGATCCTGTTGAGAGTTTACATCACTACCCCAACTAATATTCAGGCCCTGGGGTATGCTACGCAGCTCCTGGATAATAGGTGCAGCCGGACGTGTTTTACGCAATAGACTACTGGCATTAGAGCTAATGCCATTGGAGAGGGCCTGCACATCGATCTGATATCGTCGACCAGGTAGCAGTTGTTCCAGTTTATATTCAGTTTGTTTCGTTTGCACCACCTGAGGCACATACAACTGCGACTCAACATCCGTTTCATTTCGCTTCTCGTAGTAGCTTTAAGACGAAAACAAAAAAAAAAAAATAAATAATTTAAGGCATTTTCGTTATTGGACAATTGTACCTTACATACCTTATGCGATAGCTGTCCTGCTTCCCCGTCTCTGCTGGCTCCCAGGAGAGATGAACTGCATTGCTGCGATCGTCGAGGTAACCGCGCAGACTGCGCACTGGACGTGGACGTAGTGTGATCTCGCCATTTGCTGGCCACGAGTTGACATTGTCGGATATTGTCTTGACTACAACCTCGTACGTCTTCCCGGGCTCCAATATCTCCGGATAGTCAAAGTACAGCGTGTTGGCCTCGGTGCGTGGTACAGTGAATGTGCGTCGTGTCGTCGATAATGATACCTGAAAACTATCGTACTCACTGTACGTCTTGGGCGCCTCCCAGCGCACCCTAAATGAGCTAGTTGACGTATATATTGGATCGAATGTGACGTTTAGGGGTCTTTCGGGTACGGTTAGATAACGTGCTGTTGTCGGTACAGATGTCTCATTCTCGGATACCGTCTGGACAGATATATTATAAGCACGTCCCGGTACCAGACCTTTAAAGGCCGCTTGTGCTGGACCCGGTGGCTCACCCTCGCGCTGTACATTCTGTACACTCTCGATGGCATCGTCCGGAGTTATGGAGACCTTGTAGTGTGTGTAGAGACCAGCCGGATAGGGTGGCTGCCACAGCACCAACAACGTGGTCTCATTGCGGAACCACACAATGAACTTGCCGGGCGTATTGGGTTCTGAATAGGATGGTGGATTGGATATGTGGGTTTTGCATTCGTTTGATTTGACATGAGTTACAAATATGTACGAACTTCTAATACTAGTAAGGTTGACTATACGATAACTAAGCGACATATCTAATGAATTGGATTAGTAATGGCTTAAATAGGTTAAAAGAGGCAACAACAGGGTGTTAATACGATTAAGATACATATGCCAGAAAATTAAACAATAAAGACACCGCACGCATAGTCACAATGATTGCCATGGCGATACAGTCACAACCAGTATTATATTACCTATGCCATAATTCAGTATTATATCGAATGGGCTCTAACTAAAACTCAATTAGAAAAGCACTATCTTTAGTAAATGCTTGAGGAAAGAAATGTTTATTTATATATATGTGTGTACTCGAAAGCAAACAACTATTCCTAGTTTCAGTGAAATATAGTCTAGCGATATAATATATAGTGACTAGCACTAGCTTTAACGAAATTTCAATATAGCACCTACAACAAAGTGATAAGTAAATGAATTAGCAGTTACGATTAGTCACAAACTGATTTCAATTAAAACTGTAGAATTACTACGTAGAACAAACCGAATGTAATGCATTCCAAAACAAAAAAAAAAACAAAGATAATTAGAGAAACGCTCACTATCTAACTGTTGTATGTATTTAGAACTTCAATTTGCTGAATCGTCTATGGACATCTCTGCAATTGCCCATAACGGATTGAATCATTTACGACTATTCGCAGAACTGTCATAGTTGTCTTGGTTGTTGACTTGTTTCAAACTTGGTAATTACTGTGCAACGCGCTCAAGTTGAGAAAATGTTCATTTCAAAGTTATTATATTATAATACGTATACATAGACTACATATAAAATTTTTGGAAATACTTAAGGTTACCTCTTACAGCTCCATTAGTCAGCTGCATTGTAAGCAATAGAATTAATGGATAAACATTATGAGAATTATGTTTTGCCAAGAATCGGGAAAAGAGAAAATTATTAGGGTTAGGGCATAAAATAAAACAAGCATAAAACCAAATAAAACACAACAAAAGAACATAAAAAAAAAACCAAACAAAAACTTTTAAAAGGAAACATGAATTCCCGTAACCAGAGTGTTAATTTATAATCATGGAATTTGGCAAGATATTAAAAATTAAATTAGACTGTTAGAAGTTGCAGCGATTATGGGGACTGCGGGTGCCCGCGTTCCGGGACTTACTTGTGGTGAAATTGCGACTGGTATATGCAACCGATTCCTTGCCCTGATACAGGGTATACGCTTGCACCTGATAGGTGCCACCCGGTGTTAGCTCCTTGGCGGAGAGCTGCAACGTCTCATTACCAGACAACATATAGCTGCGATTGTATTCACTATTCGCTGGCTCTGTCAGGCCCAAGACCTTGATCTTAAAACCCGAATAGAAACCCTTGCCAGGTGGTTTCCATGTAATAAAGGCGCTCTTGCTCGAGCGCAGCTGTACGCTAAGATTCTCGGGCGGATCGGGTGCTGTAAAATATAACATAAACGAAATTTTAATACAAACAAATAAAACATAAAACAAGATTAAAAATTTTAATAAAACATATTAGAATAATATATATCAATCATTTTGTACATCATACATTCAAGTATTATTCTAATATTGTTATTATTATTATAGCATATTCATCAGTCAATCAAAATGATCAGCCAATCATACATCCATTCATATTAAACAATTCAATCTTAATTCATCATGCTGACACCCTATTAACACCCTCAGGCATCAATCTGTACAACTAGATGCACCATCAAAAATTATCTTGGAGTTCAAATAACTAAAGAAATCTTTGTTATAATCTGGTATATTTATTCCATTAATCAGTCAGTTCGACCATGATTTACCTGTGGTTATATTCACCGTCCAGGTGAGCAGCTCTCGGTGCGTCGAATTCGTATAGTACAGCCAAAAGTTGTACTCACTTCCAGGCAGGACACGCGACAATTTGATGTCCTGGCCAATTTCACTGGCCGGTATGGTCGTATTCGGTTCGGGGTAACCAAATGGTGGACTGTAATCAATGCGATAAAAGGCATTGTCATTGCTGCTGGCATTTGGCACACTGATGACCAAATCCGCGCCATGGGCCACCTGTGAACGATACCAAATACAAAACACAAAAGTGAGCAACACAAAGACAAAAAAAAATATGGAAGACATAAATTGGTAGAGGAAAAGAAGTTGGGTGAGAGCGGACAGACAGTGAGTTTGGGTCAATTGGTAAAGTTTTCTTTTTTTTTTTTTTGTGTAGGGCTTTGGATTTTGGAAAATTGATGGGTCCAGTGAGAGGTTGAGTAAATTATGACCCCGTTTGACCGATAAATGTCTGCTCCACTCTACACTTATAACACTCGAGCTATGCCAAGGCATAACTGACCTATATTTTGAAATCTTTAAATTGTTTGCTGTCGTTGTCGCTGTTTCCCAACCCATTAATCATAGCGATAAGCACGACACACACAGAGACGATAAGAAAAAATATATATACATTATAATAGAGGCGCAGACATATTTTGTTGCAATGCCAAAAACAAAAAGAAAAAAAAAACGACAGCAAAAAAGTGATGCCCCAATGTCATGGCTATATCCGATTCTGTCACTCTCTCTCACTCTCATCATCTCGCTCTAGCGGCGTGTGTGTGCTTAGACTGTATCTGCTGCTCATTAAGTTTGTCTCGAATATTAATCTATATTATATTATTCTGATAATGACGCTCACAAATGCATTTGACAGTTGCATAGGTTGCACAATTGTAATTGTTTGGGTGACGCTCAGATTTATAGCCAAAACTCGAGATTCCGATTGAAATTCAATATATATATAAAAAAAAAAACACACACACAAGCGCTATAAATGGTGATATATCATTCATTAAATAATTATCTTGTAATCTGCTTATATAATCTCTAATTATATTCCCAGTATGGCTGATTTGCACTTTACAGCTCTATAATCTACAATATGATCTCTAGATTTCTGAACGTATATATCAGAGATCAGATTCACAATCAGCGTATGATAAGTGAATGAAATGAATGCCGACTAATTGAGATTTATGCCTGTACATACATATGTACATCTAAAGTAATAATCTGTGGCCTCTTGCCAGATAATAATAATATGCATCATAGGAAACAGATTGTTTTTAATCGAATACTCAGGGTGTTGAGTCAACATTTCTGTATGCTTGTACATATGGCATGGTAGTTCCGGTTGAAATATGAAAATCTGTTCAGAATTTGTGCGTTATAATGTATATATGTTGATATTTTGTTTGTAGGTGGAAATTGCAATGGCACGGAGTTGATCAATAATCATTTCAATCTCTCTTTCCTTATATCTTTAAAGTTTCTTTATATGGTAATATAAAAACGATAATTAATGATATATTAGCGGGGATATCTGCACATGACTCTGAACACGATAATTAACTACAAAAAAAAAAATACATACATATATACACGTATATATAGTATATTTTCTATATATAATAACAATCAACTGCTGATCCGTTAATCCATTGACGCATGTCACGATCCCCCCGCAAAAAAAATAATAGAAAAAAAAACAAATAATAACAATAATAATAACAATAAAAAGATATTGCGAAAAATAAGTCCCTATAGAGGTAAGAAAACTAAATGTATACTGATAATATCTGAATAAACTTGAGTAGTTATACGTATGCAATATCCAAATGAATAACCAAAATTTTGAATGAATGAATGTTCATTTCATTTCCCATCACAGTAGTTACTTTACAATAGAAAATGCAATTTATTTTCCACACTTCCAAATACAAAATACATTTACTTTGTATATACAAATATGAAGTAAGCACTATTTGTTGTTGTTTATGCTTATTGTTATTGTTATTGTAATTTTTGATGTAATTGTTATTGTAATTGCAATTGTTGGTATTGTTATTGTGAATGATGCATGTGACATGCAAACAATTTCAAATACGGAAGTTCACTTTTCGCATTAACTGTGGGTGGCTTTAACTTCCACTCGCATTTGACATTCAATCAAAACATCAAGCGCACTTCCACTTAACTATCCCAAAAAAAATACCCAATGATTCATCATAGTAAAAACGTGATGATGTGCATGACCATGAGTATACCCTATTTTACAAGAATCCAACAAGTAAATGGATTCGAAAGGTAGACGACACAAAGACCTGTAATTGTAATTGTCAATTACAAAACCTTCAAAAGTAGATTTGGAAAAACATTTGCCGTACATTCAAGTGATCATTGAATAGACCTATAAAAATAGACGTTAGAAAACATGAACCTAATAATAATATAAAAGTTGTATTCTTTGAATTCTTAAAGAACGAGCATATATCTTCACAAAAAAGAAACATTGCGAAAACATAGAAAAGATTATATCAAATGGGACGCATCTTCTATATCAAATTATCCGTATAATGCCGGAACTTAAAACCCATAAAATCCATTAATGCAATAGCTGACGAGTTCGCATTGTGAATATATAAAATTGGGGAATTTGTTTGTGTTTATAAAATGTAAATAAACTCAATACAATACAGGTTGAAAATCAATATGTACCATGGCATTGCTCTCGACTTGTATTTCCTCTATTTACATAACTCATTTGGTGCTAATCCCGATCGAATAACGTCAGCTAAATGGGATATTATTTTGTTTATTGATTTGCATAGCTATGCGAAAATTTTGAATGTAATGTGAACATTTCACGGCAATTTGACTAACACATTTGCACATTTCATACAATAAACAACACACAATGCTGGCTCAGGGGTGGCTCAAGTGGTTCCAGTGGTCCCATTGGATCCACCAGTGGTGGAGTGGTGAAAGGGACCTAGACATTTTGTAGGCTTCTTTCTTAATTTTGATCAATGTCTGTCTGGCATTAAAAAAAGGAAAGTATTCGATACACATTGATATTTAATCCCAACAATTCGCTTGGACATTAAAGCATTTTTGACATTCGAAACTTGAGTGTTATTAGACACATATGCATATATGAATGTATGAATCTATGAATGTATGAATGTATGAATGTATGAATGTATGAATGTATGTACGAATGGTATATATATTTGTGCGCCCCTTTGTGGGCGTCTCTAGGCTATTTATAAAACATTTGCGATTGACATTGCAGCACTTATGCGCTCTAACAACTTCTTCACCTCCTTCAACCTACTCCGTTTTGCATTACGTCTATTTCTCCTTCTTCTTTGCTTACTTCTCTCGTTTCTTTCTTGTTGTGGTTATCTTTTTTTTTTTGGTTTTTTTTTTTCAAAATACGTTTTGCTGTTTCTGCCTTTCACTTTCAGTTTTTGATTTTCGATTTCGGGAAAGTTGTCTATGTGTGTGCGGGTATTGGAATGTGTGTGTGTGTGTGTGTGTGAGTACCCATAGCAATCAGCTTGTGTCAGCGTGTTATATTAACGTTGCAACGACCTTGTCAGCTCATTCCAAATGCAATTGTCGCCCCAACATCAATGGCAATTGCACTTATAGTTGCTTTTGCTCTTGCAATTAGTTTATGATGCGATCCACAAAAACCTAATACGAGGTCGTGAACCAAACACCCAACACAACCCAGAGCAACAAACTGACCAGCAGACAGAGACACACAGACAGACTGAAAGACTGACAGACTGTGCAAATGTGACTAACAGGCAGCCATGCCCAACAAACTAGCCTAACCTCTATATATAAACAAATAAGAATGCAGCATGTAAATGTGCGAACAAGTAAATACCCTGTAAATTCATTTGCTATCATCAGAGCAAAAAAAAGAAAAATTCACAATTTGCTAATCAATCATTTAAATGATAAAATCACAAAACAAAATTAAACAAAATATTGTTGAATGTACAAACATAAGAAATAAAATGCTGATCATTTGAACTGATTTCTCATCTTAAATCTTCTCCACTCACTCGGGCATAAACGCCCACACATAAAGCATTTATTTTGCAGGGTACTAAGAGCAAAACCTAAAAAAAAAAATTGCAAAAAATTAAAAAAACAAAAAAAAAAAATAATATAAAAAAAAACAATAAACATCCAATGCCATGCGCTGTTTATGATAATGATCTTGATGCTGATGCTGATGCTGATGCTGATGAAAATGATATGCGCTGCTCTGTGAGAATTATTCGGTGGGGCATGAAGTTGGCTGCGCCAGTGAACTCGATAGAAAACACCCTGAGTGAGCGAGAATGAGAATGAGTGAAAGAAAAAATGTGCGAATTGGCAATGGGGAGGACCAAAATATTCCATGACACAGTGAATTTGCAATCACAACATGCTGCTACATATTAACTTGTAACAATTATAAAATGAAACAAGAAACTTACATGTATATCGAAAGCAATAACAAAAGCGATAACAACAACAAATGTCTATCGAACACAATTGATCGACTACAAAAGAAATAAGTTAAACGCAGCTCAACATTTTTGCGTACAAAAAAAACTAAAAAAGCTGCACGAGTGCTGCAGTCGAATAGACTGAGTACCAAGCTTACTAACTAAAGCTCTAATATACCCTGTATATAGGTGAATGTATATACATATTAAACTTAGGGATGGCACGATTCATCATATGATGCACAATAATCGACCTAATTTCGATTTAATCGAATCGAAAAAATTGTAATGTAATGTATAATGTGAGTAATCGCAAGATTAAAATGAATCATATGTTTAAGTAATTGATTAATAGATTTTTTGCCATCCTTATTTATACTATAGGGTATGCAAATAGCTGCATTGATTATAGGAGCAGGTGCGTCAGACGTATCTGAGTGTGTGTGAATGTGTATGTGAGCATGTGTATGAGTGTGTGTGTGAGTGTTTGTGAGTGTTTGTCTGTGTTGTTGTTTTTTTTTTTTTTTTGCTAATTATTTATATACCAAAACCAGTTATGTGAGGCATCAAGTTTTATTTTTTTAATATTTATTCGCAATTTTTGCTTTTATTAATTCACTTATTTTTTAAAAATATTTTTTTTTTACATTTTTTTTAATTTTTATTTTTTGTATTCACATTTTTCTCATTGTATTTATATATTTTTTTGCTACTCATATTTGGAATTTAAGAAACAGCAAATTGGCGTTTGTATATCGAAAAACGAATATGTGAATACATTTGTGAGTAAGTGAATAATTTGCAATTGAATGCGTTGTTGCGTTTACTCAAAGTTTTTGACTTGGCCCAGTTAAATGTATTTTTTTTCTTCTCTCTCTTTTTTTTGTTATTGTTTTGGCTGTTGTGATTGTTGATATTGTTGTTGTTGATGATTTTATTGTTGTTATTGTTGTAATTGTTGTTGTTATTGTAGTTGTTGTTGTTGTTGTAAGTGGCGGTCGCAATTAACATTAATTAATGCAAAATGTTGTTGCTTCAGCTAATGTCTTAGCCTTCTTTTGAGCCAACTATTAGCCGTATTTAGAGTTATTTTATCGATATGCGCACTCAATATATGTTATTATATAACACCCGATAGCTATCGGCTACAACTGATGCTGCACATACGCCATGATGAAAAGAGGGAAGGCGGTGGGGGCTAATGGCTATGTGATGATCACAGCAATTGGCCAATTTGCAGTTGCTCTTGACCATTTTTGTAGGCCCAAATCGACAGGCAATGTTAGACCAGAGCTCAGGCATTGGGCACTCAGCTAAGCGAAGAATATAAACATAGAAAATATAAGATAGTAGAGAGAAGAAAGTAAACAGAGAGAAGAGAAGAACAGAGAAAACAAGAAACATTGAGATGCAATGCATTAGGAGCAGCTTATGCTCAATTCGCTTGCTTCTGCGATGAGAGAATAGAAGAATTGAGCACAAATTTGTCATTAGCTTAACCCTCGTCGAGACCAACGGTCTGATACACTTAGTCGAGACCAGGTCTCAACGTGGGTTAATTGGGTTAAGACATTATTGTCACTTGATCTACGACCCACATGCATGATCTAAGATCGAGAACCGTAAATACCAAAAACAAACATTAAAATAAGACAAGAGAAAACACATGATCAACGATTCACTTGGTCTTGTCAATAGACTTCAAGTTTTTTATAAGTAGGTGTTATTTTTTAATAAACTGACACTTTGATATGTCACTTCGTATAAAGGATATATTCCTTATAGGCATGGTTTTTTCAGTTATTTGGGTAATACTGCTTTCCATTATTACCGGCATACTTTCTCTTTAAATTGAAATGAACATCTAATCATTTATTCCGAGAAAAAATGCTATATATCTTCGAAAATCAAAATAACACATACAATTTTTTATATATAAATATGTAAGTAATATATATATAAATAATACTTATACAACAAAACTTTGTTGGGAAACTTAAAAAATTATATAAATATAGAGATATATATCAAATAACACCTCTGATCGAACACTTCATTAATTGTAAAGATATGAATATAATATATTTATATATCAAATAACACCACTGATGGGTAAATTTAATTAAATCTACACATATCGATGTGATGTATACATATATATCAAATAACACCTCATATTGAACAAATTAATTAATTCTACAGATATCAATGTAATATATATATATCAAATAACACATGTTATTGGAATATTAATCAATTTTACATATATAAATATTCGTAATTATATAAATATATGTATATTAAATAACACAAGTTAATTAACTATACAGATACAAATTTGATATATGTATATGTATCAAATAACACATAGGATTGAAAGTTTAATTAACTCTACAGATCCAGCATATTCATTATATTTAGTTTAGCAATCTTCAATCTTGAAGCTTAACAACTTTGGATGTTTCTTCTATGTATAGGCATACATATTCAGAGAATGTTTTCTACTACATATATCTAGATATTGTATGTATGTACATATGTATAGCCTTTGGGTTATGGGCAATTTTCTAGTGTTCCTAATGCATAGGGTATAAAAACGTGATACTGTTCTATAGGAAAAACATATTGCACTTGTTTTTACAGTACATTCGATGGATGACAGCAAAAATAATTTGCCGCTAAATGGTGGGCTATTTTTGAAAGGCACTCCATCAAGTGAGTACCGGCAATGCCGGATGGTTGCATGCCACACACACACACACACACACATACACACACACACACACACACAC
>JBANCZ010003787.1:0-11689 GCA_037040025.1 Sphaerogastrella javana | reverse complement strand
GCCAATATTCAGTTGACTTGAGTTTAGTACTCAATACAATAGATAAGTCCAGTCTTTTGATATGCTAAATAGTTCTCATATAAGATACATATAATTTAATAATATACATATATCGATTGTATTGAAAGCGATGGTATGCAAATATTCAGTTGACTTGGTTTCACTACTTAATAGAATATATATATATGCCAAGTCTCTGGACATGCTAAATTGTCTGTATAAATACCAATACAGTGGAGCCAAAAACCATTGACCAAAAATATATATCTATCGATGGTAAATTCGATATTAATAAGAACGAAGGTATTAGTCCATATAAATGCCAATACAGTGAAGCCTTAAAATATAAACAAAAAAAATGTATGTGCATTTATTAGAAATGGGATTTTTTAAGCTTAGTTTACACGATCACTAGTATACACAAAATGAATAACGTCATATGGTATTACAAAATATAATGTATATGGTATTTATTAATTACGCAATCTATCGATAAATATGATTGAAGCAATGAAAAGAGTGTGTCCATAGTATGAATCATTTTGTGATTTAGAACTAACCAAAGATGTTTTTCGAATCGATGTGTCCACTGTATGGACAATTGGAACGGTTCAATTAATTGATATGTGAATATGAATGAAGAATTTATCAACTGGGTTTTATTCAATAAATTTGTCGTTTATCTGTGGAATGCAATTAGTTAAGCTGATTATTAACTGAAATATGAAAGCAAATCGAAGTTAGTCAGTCCCAGCAAATGAATGGATGAGTAATTCAAATCAATTGCATAGTTTGGTTTGCTCTTTGTTATTACAGTGCCACAAAGTGTTAGCTCCTATATGAAAATTCTTATTTATTTTTTTTGCTTAGTCATAATACCCCTAGATGGTTATATAATAAACACAACAATAGAACAGACACACCCAGGTTGTCCAGGTACTCAAAAAGAAAATAAAAAACGAATAGAATAACACTTTATGTTTTAACCCAGCTGTGACAATTCTTAATGAAATTACCACCCATTATACTCTATACTCTACAGTTGAGCATATGGTGTTGCTGTTGCTACTGCTGGTTTTCCTCTGCCCTATCGAGAACCAGTTACCACTTACTACCTGTGGCCAAGTGACACTTGTGCAATTATTTTACAAAATGTTCCGTAGGAACCCCTCGACAGGTGGTTGCTAGTTCCAGCCTTCCTGGTGTCTCTCTTTTTTTTATAGTTTGGTTCTGTTTTTTTTGTTTTTGTTGACCATGAGACTATAGTTGGTAGCATGGACCGAATTGTTTCTTATTGTTGTTGCTTGTAGATGTGTGTGTGTGTGTCGGTGCTTTTTGTTGTTGTTGTTGTTTTTTTTTGTTGCCGACATGGTCACCATCCCAACAGGTACCAAAACAATGCTGAGTATTTAGTGAAATGCTTTTGTTTCGACTGCGCCTCTCCAACTTCTAGTCACTCTACACCGAGATGAAAAATTGCAGCTAGATTTATGCAATTGCAATACTAAAAATCCAAGGGGTTCCCATAGTTTATTTAGAAAATAAGCCATAGATCATAAACTATTTCAAATGTCTAACTTTGCAAAAATAAATTTTTTAGTAAATGTTTTAAAATGACAATGAAATTCAACTTATTTAAAAAAATCGTTCTATTTAAATTAATTTCTTTTTGTTTATTCACTATTCTCTTTTAATTATTTCTCAAAAAATGTTTAAATATTTACTTAAAAATTGTTATAAAATTCAGCTTTAAAGTGCTTCGAATGTATTTTAATTTTAAGTTAAACTAAGTGCTAATTGAAAATTTCTCACTGTGTATCTACATATTGGTGCAGTCACATAGTCGCTTTGTGTTCGCTTAGTGTTCGCTTATTAACTTACCTGTTATTCGAGGCATTTTCATTTTTCACACGCACACACGCACACACACATACACACACACACATACGTTAGGCATCAAAGCAATTTTCGAGGCATACTTCAGGGCGCTGAAACCGAAAAAAGCAAGCGAGGCGAACGCAACAACCGTAAATGTCGGCATAAGACCGCATACACACACACACTCAATCACTCACACATACACATACATACACACACACATACGTGTGTGTAGACTTAATAAAAAAGCAGCTAAACAAAAAAGCAGCAGCAGAAGAAGAGGCGAAAAACACGGCTCCCCGAGTCTTTTGGGGGCGCAAATTTCAGTTCGTCACGCAACTTTAATGGCAAACTGCCTATTTGTTTATATGAAAGTGTGTGTAGATATGTATGTGTGTGTGTGTGTCAGTGTATGACTGTGTGTGTTTGTATACAAGGTGTGCGCTGTGAATTTTTTTGGGCTCAGTTCATCAGGTTCAGCGGTGTTAAAGTAAAAAGGTTATCAGCTTGAAATGTTTGTCGAAAAATAAAAAAAAAAAATGACGACGCCTGTGGGTATTGATTTATGGATAAGCACGCGTAACATGTAGTTAGGGTTAAGCAGCAACGAGTAACTGTGTGAGGTATGACGAGTAATGGTTCATGTTTAACGAGCCTAGACTGAAGAAACAAGGTAAAGAGTAGGAAGACAGCAGAAAACCCAAAAGAGAAAGAGAGAAAAAAGAGATAGAATCAAAGAAAGTCGAGCCAGCAGCTTAAGGGATAACATGTAACAAGTAACGAGTGACGAGTAGCGAGTAGCTTTGATAGGGGTTTAAGAACAGCGAATATAAGCGCGTAAGATATCGAGTGAAGTACATAGCAAAAGGAAAAATATTAAAGAACGGTACTAGGCAACGAATTACTTTAAACGAATAAAAAACAAAGAGTAGCGAGTGCACTTGACGTATGTGTAACGAGTAACGAGTAATGTAGAGCTTTTTAACTGGCAATTCTGTGCTGTGTGTGTGGCATTAACCATTTTTCTTGCTCTGCTCTTTTGCTTAACAACAATTGCGCGATGTCTTTCCGTCTCTCTGCCTCGCTGTCTTTCTGCCTGTTTGCTTGCCTGCCTATATAAGTGTCTCTCTGACTGTCTCTGAGTCCTGTTCTGGCAAAAGAACCCATACAGACACACACACACAAACTGAATGAGCATTGGCATGTCTTAAAGCTGTCGCTGTCAAAGGGAATTTCACAGCAGACAAGTGAAGCTGCTGCAGGGAATTGGCTGTAACTGAAGCGATAGCAGTTAAAACACGAGCACAGCGTTATGAAGATGGAGTTAAGGTTAGGTCCTTTACATACATACATAAATATATGTATATCAAGTTTATTTCGTTGTCAATTCAAGGCAATATTTGGTTTTATTTACAGTGCGTGTGTTTGCGCTCAACGTTTCACTATCCCTCACTGTTTCTCCCACTCTCTCCATATCTTTCTTTCGGTCTCTCAGTCTCTCTCTCTTCATCTCGGTCATCATCTCTCTCTGTTACTCAATCTATCTCTGTCTTTCACCTTACACTTGCATTTTGTTGTGGTTTTTTTTGCGTGTCTTTCACCTTGAGATTCAATTATTTTATAATCTATTGGATTTTGCGCCGGCATGCATAAAAAAAAACTTTTAAATCGTTTTACAATATGCTCAAGGCATCTTTACTCTACACAGTTGTTGTTTATCCATATTCCTTTCAATATTTTGTGTTGTTTCTTTTTTCATTGAAATATCGTCTGGCGTAAATCAAATTTCAATCAAGTTCAATAAAATTGAAAGCGTTTAGCATTTGGTTTAATGAATTTAAGGCGTAGACTTAAAATTGTTCTAACATTGTTTACAAAGTTTATATAGGTGCAGCTGGTTCCCAGATTCAAACACAAACTCAGTTCACTTTTATAAGCTCTATTATATTAGCTCCAGATGCAACAGTTTCTGTATTTTAACTGTCTAAACTCACAGCCCATAAGCTATAAACTTTCATATTCATTTTTATTATTAGTTTGAATCACTCTATCTTTCTCTCTCTCTCTCTCTTTATCTCTCTCTGTGTATCTTTGTATCTACATTTGTTCGTTGGCTGCAACGAACACTTTTTTAGCGACCATTAAATGCAATTTTGTATGACAGTTTGACCGCAACCCCCCTAACAAACTGTACACCCTACTCTTCTCGCTCTCTCCTCCTCGTTCTCTGTATCGCTCTTAAATCTCACACTTAATGTGCCTGACCTTAGCGCAAAGTTGGCCACAAAGTTAATGCTTTTAAAACTAATCCTTGAAAACAAAAAGCCAGACAATGGCAATGGCAGCAGCAGCAGCAGCATCAGCAACAGTAGAAGCAGCAATAGATGCCTGGAATTCTTGTCTAGCTTTTGCCCGGGGTTTTCCCCTCTCTGCTTTTACTGTCTCTCTCTCTCTGTCTCTGATACTGTTCTCTCGCTCTCGCTTTATCTCTCCCTTTCGTTCTATCTGTGTGCCGCAAAGCATTCCAGCTAAAGCTCAATGCTTAAGCTGAGAGATGAAAATGAAAATGTAGCTCAAGCTATAAATAAATAGTCGCAACTCGAGTATGCAAAGTGCCCACGCACATTTTGCGGCATTTTTCCTAGTACCCCAACCCGCAGGACCATCACAACGTTATCCGCGCTGCTTTTGGCTTTTCCGTGTGCCTGGTGATGTGCATGATGATGTTGATGATGCTGATGATGATGGAATGACAAGACTAGCTGCAAAATGGACGCTTGAAAATGATTTGGCGCTCATAAGCGTTAAATTAGAGCGCAATTACGACGCCCGAAAAGAAGCTGCCTTTCAAAGAGCCAAAAGACACCTACATAGTCATACCACTACTACACACAGATACTCATAGTACATATGTATCTAGATACATATCTTTGTATCTATGTATTTATGCATCCCTGTGCCTGAGTAGCTACAACGATTATGCGCTCTAACAGAACGCATTGACTACCTTCTTCTATGTACAACAGGGTAAATTACACTGCGAAAAATGTTAAAAATTAAAACAAATATATTGCATATAACTCTATATATATTTTCTTTAGATTAGTCATTGAAACAATGCGCTACAATATTATAAAAGTACATAAATTTGTCGAATTGGTTGTCTTTACTGATAATTCAATCAATTAACTACCTTTTGGTCTCAGTGTACTCCGTTGCTAATTATATTGTAGTTGTAATTTGTTATTATTGCTGTCTACGTTTAATTTTAAACTCATTTTACGGCTTAGGAGTGAGTTGCAACTGGGGTAGGTTAAATTTGTTGCGCGTGTCTGTTTAACGGCGCGTGCTAAGCCTCTACCAAAAGCAGTTCCCGAAAAAAATGTAACAGTAGGGATGGTGCCCAACAGTTGAGACCCTATGCATACGTTTTTCGGTGCTGTGTTGTATTATCGGCGCAGGGTTGCATTTTCGGTGCATGTTTGTATTCTTGGTGGTGTGTTGTATACTTTGTGGCGATTATCAATAAGTAATTATATAATATCGATTGATGGTATTCGATGATCAATATCAATAAATGGTAATCGATATCAAAAAATAATAATAGTTGGTTAGTGACAATCGATATGTATTTATATTTATCAATTTTCAAATTGGTAAACAATGATGATGATTGCTATCAATATTTAAGCATTGAACTTTTAGACAATATCGACCTCGAGAACATACGATAAATCGTAGTATATGGCAAATAGCGATAGACGATAAAGAGTTAAATATAATGTATATCATTATAGCGAATGGAAAGTTTCATTTGCCAGAGTGCCAGCGTTTTAGGTTGGTACAAAATTTATAGACCCTTTTGGGTGTTATAAGCACAGGGTTTAAAAACGAAAGATACAAAAATACAGAAAAAGCTAAAGAACGACATGAACATGCACGTTATAACTGCTGTTGTTGTAGTTGTTATTGTTGTTCCTTTCGGTTGTTGTCGCTATTTGTAGCTTATTGTTGTTGTATGTTCTTTTTGGCAATTAACAACATGGCAAGTGGCAGCAGATAATGCGCGTACTCAATGGAGCAATGGAAGCAGGAGGAGGAGTAGGAGAAAGAGGAGGAACTACACCCCAAATATAAAGAGTTCCAGTTGGTTGCGTTGCTCTGCTTTGGTTGGCTCTGCTCTGCCCTGGTTTTCTTTGCTTTGCTTTGATTGCATGCCACACAGTCGATAACCAAGCCTTGCCAAACAC
The DNA here is from genome assembly GCA_037040025.1 of Sphaerogastrella javana. Lineage (NCBI taxonomy): Eukaryota > Metazoa > Arthropoda > Insecta > Diptera > Drosophilidae > Sphaerogastrella > Sphaerogastrella javana. The sequence goes on along the minus strand of JBANCZ010003787.1, from coordinate 5,561 downwards.
AAACACATGTGTGTGTGTGTGTGTACTTTAGTGTATGTGTGTGAGTGTGGGTGATAATTAAAAGTGTTTTGTTGCGCTATTAACACAGGCAACAGCAATAACAACCAACCAACATACAGACAGACAAACATAAAAGTGAAGTAAATTTCAAAAGGCGGAATGTAGCTAGAGCTGGCTCTCTTTCACTCTCTCTGTCGGTCGATCTTTCTCCGTCTCTCTCTATCATTCTTTTTGTAGGCGTCTGCATGCTACCGCACAATTAGTGTAGCATACAACTCTGCGCTATAACCATAACTAAAGCTACTTTTACTGTTGCAATTATAACTACAAATACGAATACAAGCACAGATACACTTTCAAGCACGGCCCAGGGCAACAATATGCACTTTTACACAATTAAACTTAATTACAGTTTAAACTCTTTGTAATAGCACAGGATGCAGGGACTTTAGTCAGAGTTTAGAGATTTAAGCGAAGCTTTAAGCAAAAGTTGAGCTTTAAGCAAAGCTTTAAGCTAAAGTTGAGCTTTAAGCAATCACAAAGCGAATGAATAACATATAGTATAAATAAAAAGTAAAGCTTTAAGCTCAAAGAAATCCCATTAAAGCTGCTTTTAAAGCTCACTCTGAGCTTTATGACCTCTGCGTTGTTCCCATTTAAATATACACTAATTCATTAAGGAAAATTGAAAATGTGTTATGCAACAATCGGTATAGAATGACTAAGACAAATGTCTTAGACCCTGAGCACAGTGAGCCTTGTATCCTAGTGTTAGACCACATATCCGGAATGTTTGTACTTTCCACTGTTGCTGAAGTGGGTCGCGGCATTGCTGCGAAATTATTTTGCGCAAAAATGCAAAACAACAACTTTGATAATTATGCAAAAAGCCAGTTGGAAATGGAAATTTGCGAAAACACTAGAAAAAAATGAAAAGAAAACTGTAGAGGAAAGGAATGCTAAAAAGGCCGTCAAGTGCAAAACAATAGACACACAAAGATATGCGGGTTGTATAGGGTCCACATAGCCCCTACATCTATTACCTCTACCGGCTCTTCAAAGGTTTCTAGGGTTTATAACCGCCTCCTCACACTTCCTTCTCTGTTACCATGGGCCAAACAGCAAACATTTGTCGACCGCCTTCCTCTTGAACCTTCTTATATAGCTACCCTTACCTCTACCTATACCTCTACCGCTACGTCTATAGCTAACTCTACCGGCACCTCTATTACGACCTCTACTGCCACCCCTCTTTCTCTTTAGCCTCTCCCTTGCCCTTTCTCTATCTCTATCTCCATTTTCCTTGTCCAATGTGGGTTAATGTAGCAAATGTGCTAAACAAGCGGGCAAAAATGTTAAAATATACCTAAATTGTACACGTTTTACCGTTGCCGTTTCACTGTTTGAAGTGTTGCTGTTGCAGTTGTTTATTCAGTTGTTGTTTTTAGTGTTAGCGAAAGGCCACTTGAAGCTATTTTCGAAGCACATTTATGCAAATGACTCGTACGACAAATGCAACTGCATTGGAAATCACTTAGCTCTGCTCATTGCTCTCCTCCTGTCCCACATTACGCCTGGCCTGGCCAGAGGCTATTAATGTCATGCCCCTGATATGAGACATGTATATCACACACACACAACAACACTACACATACACACACACTCTCTCACTCTCTATGTGTGCTTGTGTGTGCAGGAAGTGCATACAAAAACCAACCAAGGCTGACGTTATGGCTAAGCCTCTGTGCTGACGTCAGGTTTAGCTCATGCCGTTTCTCTCTCTCTCTCTTTCTAGCACTCTCTTTCTCTCTCCCTCTCTCTGTGTGTGTGTGTACGTGGCATATATCGCTGCTTAAGTGTGTGTAATAGATACACACATCCACACACATCGATACACATATTTGCACTCCACATCAGCAGGACTTCACCAGAAACAGAGTACTCTATAAACAAGTTTCGTATTGGTACAGTAAACACTTGATAGCATCGTCTAACAAAACCGAGCTGTGTTTACATAATTTTCAACATTTTCAATGCAGAATTTGAGATACATTTTCTGAATTAAGACATATATATACATATATATTTTTATTCTACTTAATATATTCTTGTTTACTCATTCATTTATTCACAAATTCTATTTAATTTATGTTTAATTATTTAGGAATAATTACAATCATAGGGATATCAAGCTTTTCTTTGAGTGATTTCAAAAGAAAACGATCAATTTTAATATTCTTGCCTGAGGCCCTTATTAAATATTAAATATAACATATAATACAGCCTATATATCTTTATAGAAGGATATATTTAATCGATAAATTTTCATTTTATTTTCATGAATTAATTAAAGTCCAAATATTCTATGAACGATAGTAGAAAGGATATATAGGAGATAATTTTCTTCAAATTATATTATTTTCATGTTAATGCAGTTAAGTCCGATGAAAATATTTAATTATAGCTTCTTAATTTGAAGCAATAATAAATTGTCAAATTCTAGAACTTGATTTCGAATATTAACTAGGTAAATAAATCATATTACACACATGGACTGAAATATTTGACGTCATGTCATCGTGAGTTGTGTACGTAAATTATATTGTATAAGCAGACCAGTCTACATCTCCTAAAACTCTCAGACCTCCCCCTTAGACACACACTCACATACATATAGAGAACTGTAGCTACTTCCCCTGCTTAAGGCGCAGGGGCAATCAATTCAGCCACATTACAAACTGTGCCAAGAGTCATAAAGATATCGTACGGCGTCGGTGGGGCACAAACACACACAACGTTTCAGCTGTCACAGTTTAGTAGAAGCAACAACAACAACAACAACAACAACAACAATTACAACAATGGGGCATAATAACAGAAAATGTTGTAAATGCTCGAGTGACATTTGGCAGTGCGATAAATAAAAGTTGAGGCCATTTAAGTAGACGACACGACTCGACATATGCATATTTTTATATATGTTTTTGTTTTTGTTGCTTTTGTTTGTTTGAATATTTAAATTGTCGCACTTATTCACTGAAAATGTCACAGAAAACAAACTCAGCTACGCTCATGCTGTGCAGTCGTACACAACTGACAAGCGAGAGAGTCTATATAGAGCTAAAGAGCAGGAAATTAATGAATCAACTTGCTTTTCAAAGCATATAATACGTTCTTGGCATATGCCAAAAGTAATATCTCTAGCTGTTATAGTCACCAAGATCTAGCAGTGTATACAAATACAGATATTGTTATCAAAATCTGATAGCTCCAGCTGTTATACCTACCAAGATCTAGTTGTCTATACACAATAGTTCTATGATTCTATATTCTATACACTTCTACACAAACCAAATGCATCATATGTTGCCATTTAGGCACCGAGCCTTAAATACAGCATCGAAAATGAGAATGAAAATGAAAATGAACAGAAATCAGATCAAGTATATATATACTACTTACTATATGCAATGGCCATAGAGATATAATAAACTAAGTGTGGCAACTGTGACAGCAAACAATGCGGAAAATGCTTTTAGTACTTAGCAAAAACCGAAAGAAAAATCTAAAGGCAGAAGCCAAAAAACCAAAACAAAACTCAGACAATTACCAAACACAAATGGGCCACAATTTGTTTGGGGGTTTTTCACAGATTAATTGCATAATTTCGTATGTGATTATTCACTCGATTTACGCGTGAAAAATACTCGAAAGTGTTGCACTTAATTTGCAACAGAATCTGTAGCAATTATATTACAATTACAAAAGTTTTAAAAAGTAATTAATCAGATGTAAGGAGAGAAAAAGTAGCATCAGTTGATGATTCTATGGTTGTGTGGATCTAAATATATATTCCTAAATAAATATACTAAAAATCTAAATGTTATTAAGCATAAAATATTATAATTTCACAAATTTGGATAAAGGTTTACACTATATGTTTATTTTTGTGAGTATATAAAGTCAGAGATCGAACTCCAAAGAAACCTATCAAATTAGCTGATTAGCAAAAACACAAATTAACTTTCATCTCCCCCACACACACGGCAAGAGTTCACACTTAATCCAAGTTTTGTTGATTAATGACACAAATTAAGCGCGCCAAAGTTTTATCTACACTTCACACTCACTAACAATCTCTCTATGTCGCTCTCTCTAGCACTTTCTGTGGTGCCTGAATGTGTCTAAAGCCTCACACAAGCTGCGATTTGATTAGCTTTTAAAGGACATGTGCTGCTAATTGATGGGATTGCGAGCTAACTGTAGTTAGTGCTCAACTCTCCTCCACTCACTACAGCTTGAGCTATTTGCCAATGTCGAAGGACATGGCCTGGAACGACCGGGCTAGTGGCATTGGTGGTCAACTATCTATCCATCTATCGAAAGTTTTGCCTAAGCAAATTATGAGGCTGCACTCGATGGAACAGACAGTGGCCAGAGCATGGCCTTGGGCCTGGGTTTTTGATTTCCTGCTGCTGTCGAGTAACTTAATTTGAAGCTGACAAGATTGCCAGTGGATTGAGCTTAAAGCTCACTGTACACAATATCACAGCCTGTAAAATCTATGCATTTGAATGCATTCAATACAATTTCGTGCATATATTGCAATCCAAAATCTATGCTTACACTTGAAGCATAAAAGTTTGAGCGAATGAGCTTTAAGTTTTCATGTTGAAGCAGAGCTTTAAGTGTTTCTGCGTGTTTGTTCCAATCTGCAGTAGTAGCTACCAAGAAAAAACAATATTCTACGGTAAAGATGGTGACTGACTTCTAGGACTCTGTTTTTTTTTCATTGCTACGTTCAATATTCCGTTTTAGGGTTGTCAATCAATGATTGTTAATCGATAACATATATCGATAATTGGTAATTGACAATCGATAGTAGTCATCGATAAAAAGTCTTCATTTTTTTTTATCATATTTAATCATATGGCAACACTGATCTGCTTTTACACGAGTATTTGGCTGTTATCCTGACCAAGAATATACTCATTTGCTTTATAGGGTCTGTAATTCTTCATTTTGCTTGCGTGTGTGTATGTGCGTACAAAGCACAAATCTTATAGACCCTTGATGATTTCAAACACAGAGTGTCTAATTATGCGCAACTTTGATTTATGTGCTGCTTGTTTATCTTTTTGTCACGCAAACTGTACAAAAAGCATGTTGATTAGTTTTCATATCCCTGTTACGCTTTTCCATGCGTTTTCCTTATTCTTCGTTTTTTTTTTTTGACATCTGTTAAAAATTGACTTTCATTGTTTGCTTAAAATTGTTTACTTCTGAATTTTTTTTGTTCGTTCTTTTTTTCACTTTCTTTTGGGCATTGTTAAAAATTGTCACAAGTTTTTCTTGAGTGCCACAACTTGTTTACATTTTTCCCTACTCCTGGCTGCCCTTTTGCTCTGTCGCTGTTGTTGTTGTTGTTGTTATTCTTCTTCAACGTTTACTGCCAACTTCTCAACTTCCTCTCTATCTTTCTCTCTCTCTCTCTCTCTCTCTCTCTCTCTCTCTCTCTCTCTCTCTCTGTCTCTTTCTCCACTGTCTTGGCATATATATTG
>JBANCZ010003786.1:0-11694 GCA_037040025.1 Sphaerogastrella javana | reverse complement strand
AAATATGATGTTGTCTATTCAATGACTTGATGTATACTAAATAGGTTTCACAGAGGTCATAGCAAACAAAAAAAAAAAAAATAAATAGAGGCTCAATCACAACAAATATTCCCTATCGAGACATTTGCATCGTGAGGCTCACTTCATACCGGTATACCTGGTATATGAATCTGTCTAAATTTATTGTATCTAACCGAGTCTACCTTACATCATATATATCTATAACCATCTATTTCCGTCTATGTGTATCTATTTATTCCTATCTACATCTATCGGTATCAATCTACAACTATTCATATAAATCTTTATGTATCTGTGCCTATTTGTATATATTTAAATCTATCTATCTATATGTATCTAAATGCACATTTATGAATTTATTTGCATCTATTTGTATCTTCCTAACTATAGTTGTATCTATTTATATCAATCTTTTTATTATCTATCGGTATCTATCTGTATCATATATTTATCTGTATCTTTTGGTTTCTATCTAACTCTGTACAACTTAATCTACATATATGTATATACATAAATAACCACCTTTCTCATCTCATATCATCTCTCTATTAATTCTTATCTCTTTGTATATTTCTATTCATTCGTCCTGGAACTTCAATCTATTTAGAGCATTTGCAGTGCGTTCTTGTTGCTTGGCTAATTTCCCCCATTTCTCGCTTAAGCGTTTCAACCGCAGGCCAAAACAAGAACTCCAAGAAAGAAAAAAAAAACGAAACAAAGGCCCAAAGAGTCAACTGGTAACTGAAATTGCACACCAGAGAAGAAGGGAAGAGAAGATAAGTGCCAGAAGAGTAAAGTCCGCTGAGCGACAACGTCAAAGTTTTCTCAAAAGCTTTCAACATAATCTGTGCCCCCTTTGAGTCACTCAGTCATTCATTCAGTCACTCGTTCAGTTATTCAGTCAGTCAGTCATTCTGTCAACCGTTGACGCTCGACACTTTGCGGTTTCACACGTCTGTAGCTCCAAATCTCAGACGATAGTTAAGCGTAGGACAGTGTGGAATAGGTTTTGGGTTTCAATTACAGTTCTATGTATACATGTGTATGAGTACATTTGATTATGAGTTTGTACATGTGTATGTGTATAAGCTATACTCACGGTTCGTCCAGGGCATACTGAGCATTCAGAACAGTAAACATCTTTTGATAGAGCGTGCTAAAGAACTTATCCATGACCTCGAGCAGATCGACACGACCCCGCGCATAATAATGCTCCAGTTCGGTGAATAGATTCGAAAAGACATATGAATGCGTTTGATAGATAATGCCGTATGTTCGCATAAACATATGATCGAATTGTACCTTCGATTCCAGCAGCATTTTGCGGAAAATATCTGTGAAATGATATAAGAAAAAAATGTGATGAAATACAACAACGACAACAACTAAAGATTCTAAAATGTTGCACATCCGCCGGTGCGCTCTAAATGTTTACAGAGCTTTGAGCTACTGCAGCATTTTTGTGGCAGCGCATCCGCTATGCAACAAAATAAATCTCAACATCCGCATTGTCGCCTGCCACTTGACAATGTGTCTGTCCCACTGTACCACTGTCCCACTGTCGCTCTGCCTCTACGTTTGTGCTACTGTCAGTTCGGTTTTAAACTCTCCTTATCTGTCCCTCTGTCCCTCTGTCTGTCTGTGTGTAACTCGAATCCCGCATGATCAGCTATAGGAAAATAAAACCACTTGACGCCCGCAAATAGCAAATAGTTACAAATCTGTGAAGGCGGCGGTGCTGAGCTGTCTACACGCCATTCGATTTGGATTTCGATTTCAATTTGGTTTCATTTCATTTCGTTTCAGTTCGGTTTTGTTCGGTATAGTTCAGTTCATTTGTGTATTGTTTTTGTGGGTCTTCAAGTGGCTCGTTGAGTTATATGTATGTTATATATGTCTTACCATTAAATTTGGTTGCCTTCCCTCCCAGCAGGGTCGACATTTTCGTAATCTGCTCCTTCGTGTGATATTCGAGCTGGTGCCTCGATTGTCCTGCCATTCGTGTCTCCATGTTGTAGGTGCAGCAGGTGCCCACCGAGGGAGATTCACAGTAGCGTAGCACGCGTTCTAAAAATAATTAATTCAAATAACAAATTCAAATTAGTCATTGGAAATGTTATATAAATTCACATATCACATAATAAATTTTGTATATATAAATTATTGTATATGAGAAATTTTTGATATATATATGTTTGTATTTTTAAAATAATTCTTATTCATTCTTTCATTATATAGCCCAATTTTTATAGTTATTTGAAAATAAAAACAAATTCATATAATTCTAATTCGTTGAGGCTGTTCCAAATTTAGATATTTTCGGGTTATAACGTTAAATTAACACTAAGCTTTATATCAAATTCAAATTTAAACTTCTTTAAATAAACATAAATATATAGAAATTATTACTACGAATTTTGATACAGTTAGTTTTAATGTTATAAATTTAATAGAATTTAATATTATTGAGCGAATACCTTATCATAAGTGTACAATTTGTTCAACAATTTCAAACTTATGCTATAACAATAAAAATAATGCAAAGATTATTAAATAAACTGAATTGATCTCAAATAATTAAAAATTCCAATAAATTTGAATTAGATTAATACCGAGAACTGGAGTGCTCTAAGGGTTTACCATAATATATCATTATACCATTATAATTATACTACATCCGCTATTGGAAATTGGGATCAATTCTCGATTCGATCCCGCATCTCATGCAAATGTAATACTGTAAAGTGAAGCAAAGAAATTCCGATCCGCTGAATTGCAAGGTTCTTCTTGTTTGTTTAAACATTAGTTAGAGCCACTGTGCTCTCTCACATCGCTCGGGTGAGTTGCATTTGTTTGCTGGTCGAGTAGAAGTTATAACAAATAGTGCTCATAGCATGTAGATGAATATTCCAAGAACTGGAACTTGCCACAGCCACAGCTATAGCTATCGGCACTGGCAACTGCCACTTGACATGGTAACCAAAGACCCGAAACCGAGAAAGGTCTGCAGCCAGTGGAGAGCAACCAAAGGCCCTAGGAGTTTTTTTCTTAAATTTTTTTTTTTTTTTTTTTTCAGAAGAAAACAAACGAAGCATTTGCTACCGTCATAATACCATAACGAGTCTAACTGTTCAACAGTAACCCGAGCCCCTAAATACGGGCGTGGCACAGAACTTTGACGAGCTCACACTCACAATCCATACCCATAATTATACCCAGCGCCACACTCACATGGTTTTCCTTTTCCGGGCATATTTACGCAAACATTTAACACGTTTACCAATGTTTTTTCTTTCGTTTCTTACTTTATGAATAATCTCAGACGCTCAAGTAGAGAGGGGGAAAAAGCGAGTAAAATTATGCATTAGTTGGATGCAACAATATAATCATGGCTCCAACCTGAACTCACTCCATCAGCCAGCAGTGCGTCTGGCATTTCTATTTTGTTTTTGTACTCTTTTTTTTTTTTTTTGGTGTTTTATGGCCATTGTAGATTCTTGTTGCCCCTGTTGTTGTTTATTTAGACAATTCTCATGAATGGCCAGAGACGAGGCCCCAATGAAAATGAGTGAACGAAATGAAAAAAGTTCAACACTAATTGAAAGCAAACAAGACGCGAGTCGAGCTATTGATCGGACACATACCTCTCTATAGGTATATATACATATGAGTGTGTATATGCATTTAGTAGACCTATATGTAGCTCTGGGTGCACCTAGGCTCATAAATATTTGCTGCCCAGTTATATGCATCATCTATACTGCATAAGCAGAGGCTATAGATACTCTCTCTCTTGCTCTGGCAGTGCATTTTGTTTATTTCTAATATAAATTTAGCTACTTTAGTGCACATACTGTAAACAAAAGTTGCGTTTCCACTGACAACACACACACACAGAGAAAGATAGAGAAAGACAGAGAGAGAGATAGAGAGACGGAGAGACATATATATAGACATATACAACAAAATCATGATGAGCTTCGCTTTCTTGCTTTGCATTTGATTTTATGGTCTGTACTAATTGTTATGTTGCACAAGATATGAATTAAGTGTAGAACACACACTCACAGAAAGAGACAGAGAGAGAGAGAGAGAGAGAGAGAGAGAGAGGGGAGAGAGAGAGAGAGTGAGAGAGAGAAAGGTCTAGAGAGAGGGTTGTACAGTGTGGGCGCAGCAAGCAATCCTTTGCAGGCTTATCTAAATTGCTACTCTGCCAGTAACAGCAACAGTAGCAACAACCAGCACTGTGGCAACTCTGTTTAACAATAATTGCCTGTCTGTCTGTCTGTCTGTTCGTCTGTCTCTCTCAGACTGTCTTTGTAATTGTGTGAGTGGAATGGCTAATGTGCCGGAGGACTGTGTGTACAGTTGCTCGAGTAAGCCAAGTTAATTGAAATTGAGTTGATGAAGTGCTTAAGCAACTCTGATAAAACTAACTACCATGGCATAGTTAGACCAACTAGAAACAAACTAAACTGAGTGGGTGAGAAAACTCATTAAATGCTGCTGTTTCTTAATACTAAGCAAAAAATTTCCCATTTCCTATTTCTCAGCATATCAATATAATTAAACATCTAAATGAAAGCACACGCAATTTTTCTGCAGTGTGGCAAATGTAAACCGCAACAGAAGCGGTAAATAAACCGCATCTAAAATCTATGTTAAAATAACATTTCAGGGTATTAAAGTTCTGCCATTTTTATGAATTGCCGCATAATTTTTTTACAGACAACAATAGAGGAATTGATAAAAGGGGCAAGGGATACGCACAACAAACGTGTGTGTGTGTGTTTATGTGTGTACGAAAGGAAGGAAGGTGTCATGAACATAATAAATGACCTTAACTTACCGATATGGCAGATTCTAGCTTGTTTTTTTTTCTACTTTTAGCTGACTCTACGCAAAAACGCACCCTGTTGTCTAATAGAAAATTTCAGTTTGGGTTTTTTGATAAAACGTAAGCAGGCAAAGGCAATTTTCTATAATACAACACAACGGAAACCACCCAACCACCCTACCACCCACCACCCCGGGTCTCATGTTGTGTGGCACATGCTATTTACTTAGTTGTTAGGGTGCGTGTTATATCCCCAACCCGTACGACCCTCTACTCTACTGTGCTCTGTCACTGTTGCTCTCTCTCTCTGTTTCTCTTTCTCTCATTCTCTACTTCACTCTGTCTCTCTTTTACTCTGTCTTTCTATCTCTTTCCCTCTACGCTTTAAGTGAAAGCAGTCGAGCGAAATTCATTTCAAATGATTTACTGTAACGATCAACAAACGACTCCTGCGGCGACTATAGACCTTAGACCAACTAAACCACCCCCTAGGCAACAGACGATACAACAGCCCCTCACTCCCAACACACACAAACATTGTTAAAAGGGTGCGAAAGTTTAGCAACGCTAACCAACAAAAAAAAAAAAAACAGATAACAGCACAATGGGAGGTCTCTGATGGGCAGTCAGAGCGTCTAGCAGGTGTCTGACTGTTAAAGTAGTGTCAGCTTAGACCTTAAGTTCTTTACTTGATGCTGTCCCTGAAGTATTATGCCACCTTCCACACACACACACACACACACACTCACACTAACACTCTCACACAGCATACCCTCAAAATATCTAAAGCAGCCCTTGACTAACAGAGAGGCTGACAGACGGACAGCAACGACACTCAACAGGGTGCTTGACACCGAAATGCAACCAACACAAAACTTTGCTCCGTTGGTTTGCACAAAAAAATAATATTGTAGCAAAAAGCGCATAGCACTTACAGTGGGCCAACTTCACAGATTTGTGTTTAAAATTATTAGATTTTTATTTGAATTGTTCCTAAAGCTTTAATTTTATGTCATTAGATCTATTCGATAAATACAGGAACTACACTCTATTAAAAATCGATGTATGTAATATACATTTCTAATTTCTATAATATACAATTGATCGTATCTATTATAACTTATATTCGGAACTGCTATATTTTTGAATTTATAATAATAGATAATAATATATATAAATATATCTCTATCTGAATTGTAATTATATATGATTGTATTTCATTATACTTCACCCATAAATCGATGATACAAATAACTGCAATATTGCTCAATTTGCAATATGATTCTAGTACTAATTATTCTATAAAAGTTCTATTAATATAGATAATAATACATAAAAATTCTACTTAAATTGATTCCTAGAAAACCTTCGTTACATCTTGTTATATCTAATCGATACATTTAGTATTAGTATATATAATATTTGTATAATTTCTATAATGTAAAATATCTGTACAAACTTTTATAAAAATGTGAAAATCTATAAGAATCCTATTATTATAGATATATTACATAACTATGTTATTTAAATATATAAAATAAATTCTAAACTCAACTTTAGTTGATGCGTAAGTGCTTTAAATTTAAATCATTTTAGTGTTTTATTTTATATATTTTATTTTTATTCTTATTTACATTTAGAATTAAGTTGGAAAATTGATATAAAACTCAGCGAAAAAAGTTATGTCAAATTGCATAAATGCTCCATTTCTATGCATGTCAAACTATGCCCATTCAATCTGTGCAACTCTTTCACAGTTTCACATTCCACACTCCACATTCCACATTCCACAATCCACAGTCCACATTCATGCAATGTTTCCCATGTGCCGCACTTGCAGATAAAAGTGCAAAGGAGCAAACATTTTGAAAGAGTTTGCGAGTGAAAAAGTCAAAACAAAGAAAGCAACAACAACAGCAACAATCGCATTGAGACAAAAGGCAGACGCCAAAATCTAAAAGCTCCCCCTCTTCCTTCCCCTTGACTACTAACAACAAAAGTTCTCTGACTGCCCTCGCACCCTGCGCAACCCTTGTCAGATTGCGGCAAAAACTTTGCTTTTGAGTCGAGTTTCAATAGCCGTTGCACAGAAAAAGAGAGAGAGACAGAGAGAGAGAGAGAGCAAGAGAGCGGGAGAGCAATAAAGCAAGAGAACAGGAGTGAGCTTGAGAGTGTAGAGCAAAATCTCACTCATCGCTTCGTCCTTTTTGCGCTTGGCACAAAAATGCGACGCGGCAGTTGTAGCAGGCGCACAGCATTGCCAGACCGAAGACAGAGAGAGTCCGACAGTCTGGCAACAACTGTTGCAGCACGTGGCACAAAAAAACTGACTCGGCTCGGTGCAAAAGGAAAAATGAATAGCCAGACATAGAGTCGCAAATGCAAACAGAGAGACAGAGAGAGAGAGGGAGAGAGAGCAAAAAATAGCGAGAGAGACAGTGAGATGAGGAGATAGAGAGGAAGAGATACAAAAAGAGAGAGAGAGTGAGAGCGCATTTAATGTAAAAGGGGTCGTTGCACGCACATAAAGCAAAGCTTTTGCTTTCACTTTCAGTTCTTTTGTGAGGGGGGGTTGCAGACATGCAGGGGTTGGGGTTAGTGCAAACAAAATGGTTGCCCACACACACACACTCACACACACACACACACATGTCCTTGTGTTTGTTGCTGTCTGGCAAGGAAATTGCATTAGGCTGAGGCCAAGGCGGAAAAAGCAAGACGCAAGTCGCATGAACTGCTCCAGCCAAAGGTTAAATCAACTATGGAAATTTTGTAGTCTATTCAATCTGGCTTTGCCTTTAATTCAACTTCAATTTCCGCTCTGCAATTCAGATTCTCTCATTACTCATTTCTCATTTCTCATTTGTTTTTTGTTTTTTGTCAGTTCCTGTGCTTCATTATTATTATAATTTTTTTTTTTCGGTTTGGCTTGAAAAGTTTCCTTGCTCAACTTTATGCTTATGGTAATGAGTTTTAATTAGGCGCACAGCAAAAGCAAAAGCAAGAGCAAGAGCGAGCGCAAGAGCAGCCGTAACGAAAGGCCCAATCCACCAACCCACCACCACCCATCACCCATCACGCACCACCCACTGACAACCACCCAAAAAACTGGAACTGCCAACTGAAACTGGAGAGCTGCAGAGCTGCAGAGCTGCAAAACTGGCAAATGGGCCTTTAAATAGTTATACACTGGGCAGATGTTCCTTTTTCCTTTTTCCATTTTTCTTTCCCATTCCCTTTCCCTTTCCATATTTCGTATTTTGCTTTACTTTTGGGTTAACCCGTAGGCTCTTTTTTGGGGATTTTTTTATAAAGTGTAAAAAGTTTTCAGCTTTTTAATTTGTAACGTAAATTTGTAAATTGAAATTTGTAATGTGTGGCAACAGCTGAGGTCTGTTTAATGAGGTTTTCTTTTTGTTCTGTAGCTGCCCTAAACGAGGTCAGACTGCAGAGTTAGAAGAAGGTATTCCTATAATTATTTCAGAATTTAGAATAAACCAACTAAATTTCGACCGAATGGAGTTTTTATCATCAGAATATCATAACAAGCAACACTGCAACCAAAAAATATTACTGAGAGTAGAAAGTATTCCAATAAAATTCTTTCATTTAGACCATCTGTTGCATGGATTTCTCTCGGTGTATCAATTGCATTTACATTAATCGCCAAGCGTAGCGACTGCATGTGGATTTAAATTTCCACACATAACTCAATTGCCACCCGCCGTCAACCTGTGCCGCAACACCAAATCACCAAACACCAAAACCACCAAACTAACAAACTAACAATAACAAATAAAAGCTTAAAAAGAAGTACAATAAGTACAACAACTACAACAAAACATATACACGGCTAGAAAACTCTGATAGGAGATAAAGATATAAATATTTGTATCGACCTACCCCCAATTCGATAGCACTTAATTAATTTTAACAGCAACATGGACCTCCCGCCTGCTGTTGCTGTCTGTTGCCTTTGGACAAGGCGGAAGATAACCTTGCCCAATACCAACAACTAAATACTACAATATAACAAAGTGTTTCGGACCATGTAGCAAGTACTCTATTTGGGGTTTATATGGTAAACTAATGGATACTCAAAAGAACACTCGCTGCACAGGAAACACGCGCAAAAACCAACAACAACAACAGCACCATGTCTACACTTTAGACTCAGATACATGCTCAGACTATAGAGAACATATAGTATACAATATTAACGATGCAGTCTATAAATATCAGTTGGAATATTAATGCTGTGCTGGAATGAGCGTGTCCTAATTTATGTTTATAGTGTATGAGCAGATGATAATGCCAATATATTAGCATTATAAATACGATTAAATGCAATTCCATAAATAAAACCAATAGTACAACACAGACAAGAATACTTTTAATAATTTAGAGTAATTAGTTCATAGTGCACAATCATAATATGCGAGTAAATACTATAAATTTAATTATATAGAAAGCGGCATAAATAAAAAAAAAATAATACAAATTAACTTATTATTAACTAAAAATTTAGTAAATGTTATTAGGATTATTTTAAAGTTTTTGACATATTTCTTAAGCAGATGTACAGTGAACAAATAAAACAGTATTTTATACTCTACAACGAATACGTACTATAGGAATATGATATGTCTACAATTTCGCAGCCTAAGCTAACTATATCATTTCTGGGGAATTTTGTTTCTGAATGCACCCATGGAATGCAGTTATACTCTGTAGTATATAAAATTTATTTTTCAGTATGCAGTTATTTCTTTATTTATTTCTTCTTATTTTATGGATCATGTACATGTAATATTGCAGAATAAAATTCCACAAATAAAATATTTTATTATGCTCTATAAAGAATATGTACTATAAGATTATGATATGTCAAAAATTAAACTGCCTAAGCACTATATCATTTATAGGGAATTTTGTTTTTAAATAAAGTATTAAAAATTAATTTTCCAGTTAGTTTTTGGAATATTTTCTTAGATCATGCTCATAATATTGCTGAAATATTTCATACTTTTATATTGTTTCTATGATACTGTATTTAAATGATATGCTATATTCCGGCAACAAATTTCGCTGATTAAAAATTCTATCATATCTGAGAAATTTAGTTTCGAATGAACCCATGGAATGCACTTGAGCTCCTCAGATGAATGTCAAACAATAACAAAAATAAAACTAAAAATCATTTTTGTTTACCTGTGCGTCTCAGTTGAGTGGCAAATGCATATTTATAGCAATGCGATTTAACGAAGCTGAATTAAATAAATGAAAAGCAGAAAGAGAAAAATACACTTAACTAGGCTTTTATTTATTTATTTGTGAAATTTTTTAGCTGGCAGCTGAATAAACATTTAGGCTATGTCTCTACTCTATTTCATGCTCGAGCATTACGCATAATATTCAAATACTCAGTTCTATGCTTTTGATTATGTGCGCACAGGTAATGCTCATTATTGATGCAGCTTAGACTAGGCAATAGGGTTTGGGTGGTAGGAGGATGGCGGAGGATGGGGGTGGTGTGGGCAAACGTAGAATTTGCCATTTGGAAATGCATTCATGGAGAGAACGCAGCTGAATAAACTAAAGCAAAGCAAAAGCGAGGCTAAGTCTCAGGCAAAGCCGAAGGCGTTTCGCTGTTAATGTGCAACGGGTGCATGCAACATTTAGCATGCTCCACCTTCGCAGCAATGCCCCTCCACAACCCCCCTAAACCCTCACTAGACTAACCCAGCTCCAGCAGCTTGTGCTGTGTGTGTAATTACGTGACGTGCCAGGTCGTTGCATAAATGCCAAATGGGAGACAGAGAGAGAGAGAGAGAAAGAGAGTGAGCGGGTAAGGGGAGACAGAGAAGGCAGAGAGCAGAGTGAGCGAATGAGAAAAGCAAGGAGAGGAGTATAGGGGCATTGACAAAGTTTTGGGGTCGGGGTTCGCATTTGCTTGGTTACTTTTCTTGCTTTCTTGTATATTTTTTTGCTGCTTTCTACACGTACTGGCGGCTCTTTTAGGCGTAATTAAAATTACTCAACTGCAAAGCAAGAGAGGGTAGAGAGAGAGAGAAAGAGAGAGAGAGAGGGAGTAAGAGAGTGAAAGAGAAGGGGGCAGGGTCTGAGGCAAAGAAACAAATGTTTATGCTGCCAACACGTTTCATGTAAACAGAGTGCATAGCGTAGACTTTTCAAGTTGTAAATGTTGGGGGAGTTCTTGTTGTTGTTGTTGTGGATGTTGTTGCTTTCAGTGTAGTGAATGGAGGTGTGAGGGTGTAACGGTGTGGGGCTACGCAGGGCAGTTAACTCCTTCCTGGTTTTTTTTTTTTTGGCTTTGGTTTTGGTTCTGGTCTTGGGGTCGAGGCTTTTTGCATGATGAAGTGACGAATGTTGCCAACTTTGGCATTGCCACATGCCGCATTTGTTCTTGCTAATGTTGCCAAGCTGTCTGCGGCTAGCCATGCAACAACATCTCTCTCACTCACACACATTCTCCCTCTCTCTCTCTCTCTCACTGCCTCTCTCTCTATTTCTTTTCCTTATTCTATGTGTTTGTCTGGCAATCAGTGCATTTTCTTGCGAGTGACAATTTCAATGCGCAAATGTGCGAAAATTCATTCAGACCACGGGGCGTATACGGAATACAAATATGAAAGGCAAAGACAGACAAGACAAAATCACAAAAATAGCACAGCAGGCAGCAAATTATTGTTGCTATATATATTGCCATATGTTGTAGTTGTAGTTATTATAGTTCTTTTTGTTGTTGTTACTATATTTAAGAGGCGTAATTAGCCGCTGGGAAAATGCAGCTGAGTTGATTTATTCACTCATTT
>JBANCZ010003785.1:0-11695 GCA_037040025.1 Sphaerogastrella javana | reverse complement strand
TAGAACTTGGCCAATCTAATGACAATGTCAATATACACCCTAGTAATATACCCGAAATATATTTTAGTTAAAAACTTTAAATCTATACAAATTATTGAATATATTTTACGTTTGAGTAAGACTCTGCATAATGTTCAAACAATATAAACAAGTATTGTATAATAATAAATAATAATAATATCAATATATAACAACAAATGATTGTAGTACATATAACTAAATGTTAAAAACATACAAAATTCTCAAACTTGACAATAACTAAATGAAAATACTTGGTCTAAAAAGAAATACGATTACAAGGGCCCCAAAAACAGTATGAATAACTGGAGAAATAGAATATTTAAATACACATTTCATAATGCTACAGCTAAAACGTAAATCAATTACTATAAGGATGCCTTAAGTTATAAACTATTCGCAAGTTTTTAGAAAAATGAATGCGGGACAGCGGGCAGGGCCAAGCATTGAAATTATCTATAGAACTTGGGGTAATTAACTTTGCCTACCGAGGCAACAACAAACAACAACAACAGTAACAACAAAATTACAAAACTACAAAACAAAAAAACAGCACAAGTAGCAATAGTTATATAGCAATCGCAACGGTTTTAAGCGATCCCAAGTCGATATAACGATATAACGATTATGGTTATGCATAATATAAGGTAGCACAACCGACTGCAAACTAAAGCTACTCGAATCAAATGCAATTTGGCCGTGAAAACGAAATGCCAGCAACATAAATTAATTATTATTATTATAATTATTTGTATTGTCTTTGTTTTATTATGAATTTTTTTTTTTAAATTTATTTCTTGGGCAAATTAATATTAACTATGCATTAATTTAACGCTTTATTGTTGCTGTTGCCTTTTAATTTATTAGTTTTTTTTTTTCTTCTTTTGAGTGCCTTTTGTATTGAGTAGTATTCACATTCGATACACTCAATTTCAGTTTTGGCTATGGCAGAGAGCAGGGTCTTAACGAAAACCTCTGCGACCTACACCCAACGCTCGCCAAGTATTGGATGATAGATGTTGAATATTGGAAGTTGGATGTTAAGTGTTAAGGTTGCATTTAGTTTTGAAAAGCATTTGTAATTGATTTATGTTTTTTTTTTTTCTACAATAAATTGTTAATTGAACTGTTTATACATATTTATATGTTATACAGAGATTTTAATTGTAATTTTTTTTGTTGTATCTATTTCGTTGCACCGCATGCGAAATCATTGCGGCTGTTCGATTGTTCGTTGGGAGAAGGATTTTTAATTAAGCCATAGAAAAAAAAATGAAGCAGTACTCTGACTTTTGAATAACATAAAATAACGGAAAGACCACGAATTAATAAAATTTGTAACGGTTAGAAAAAAAATAAAACCAATTCTAATTAGAAACGACAAGGTTGAGTGAATAAAATGCAACGTACATTTGAATAGACAGATCGTACAGAATGGTATAAGTATAATTCGCTTTGTGCCGTACTAGGCCCAAAAACAATGCAATGACTAATTTTTATAGAAGGTATGCATCTGTTTTCATTGATTGCAAACCTAAAGAACTCTTGTAAAAAAAAAGAACGGCAGAAATGGTAAATAATAAAAATATGGTTTCTGTAAGAACTTATTTTCATTCAGTTAAATAATCTGTACTTCAAATGCGACTTGGAATTTCGTAATGCCAATTAGATGGCTTGACAATTATTGATCGAATTAGAACATCTAGAATATATATCTATATTTATACTGTAAGAGTCTAATATAAATTCGTTTTACCTCTCACAAAAGTATTATAGCGTGGCTAATTTTCGCATTCCAAAGGTGATCAAGTAACAGAGTTAAGTAAGTTAAGTGAAATGAAGTTATGTTAAGTAATAAGAATTCAGCTTTAATTCTTAGACTAAACCCCATTAATTCATTGATGATCTATAAACGTTGTCATTACATATTGCCTGTTTTTTTATTTTTAATATTGCATTTTATGTGTATTGCTTGGGATTAATTATAGGTGTAAATACATGTTAGAGCTTAGTTAATAACCCTAGACCATATTGCCAATTATGCGTTTAACAAAACTATATTCCATTGATTTCCGCTTGCGTTTTTACTCGTTCGATGGTATCACATTGATACGATTAAAAATACTCGAATATTCAGTATGATTATGAATGCATTTGAGTAAAAGTATTCATAAAACAAACGAAGTTAGACTGTATAGTTCTTTTAAGAATAAATGTATTAATATATAATTATTTTTTTTTTTAAATATAATTTACTTCTCGATCTGTTGTGACCTTACTTTTAATTTTTTTTGCACAGACACAATTTTGCACTTTTTTTAAACTTTTGTTAATTTAGTGAATTTTCACGTAATTTTACACTATAGTAACTGTGATTTATGTGTTGCACTAACGAAAAAACAACAAAAAGTATAGTGTATACGATACGCAACACCAAAGGGTTCCGACGTATAGGTATTATAACTGATTTTTCTTCTTTTATTTTGATTCTTGTGTGTACTGTTAATTTATATTTTTTAGGCTTTTTTGTTTTTAAAATAATGGCTTGTTTTTGTTGAGAGTATTGCCCTCTGGCGACGTTGTCTGCACCGTACGCCGGGATATCGTACACTGAATGTCCAAAGACGGCAAACACTTGTTATTATAACGCGTCAAACCGTTTCATTTAGCGTCGCAACGCAGTCAACGCCAACGCCAACTGCGATGACGACGGCGACGGCAACGGCAACGACGACAGCAACTGCGGTTGCGACTGAGGCTGAAACAGCGACAGAAACATCAGCGATCAGTGCGAACACTTGAAGCTTAGCAGACTCGATCTGGTCTATATCAATAATCCAAGCGTCAGACCAAACCTCAGGCCGCTACCCACTGTTTCTGACCACATCCCACTGTCCACAAGCTAAAACAGCGAGCCCTCGCTTCCAGTACTGTCGCAGTCGCAGTCACAGTCACAGTCACAGTCACAGTAACAGTAGCAGTCACAGTGACATTCACAGTCAGAGGCACCGTTCGATTGATAAGCCACAGCCGAGACTTGCTCTTGGTGCCGATAGCAGCAACCGATAGCCATATCACGCGTTATCAATACGCAATACAAGTTCAATTGATAATAGCCAAGCAGAAAACACAAAGCCCAAAGTAAAAGGTATAGTACGAAGAAACCCAACAAATATTAGACATTTACGACAAAATCGATGAATGAAACATATTGTCAGCAACACGACGTCAACGTCGACAGCGAAGTCGACGCTGGCATCGCAGTCGCAGTCGACTTCAGTTACTAGGTTCGTGTGAGCACCGTTAGAACGATCGTATACGTTATGATGGCTCTGTCGATTTGGGATTTGCTCGAACAGCTCAGAGGTCGAAAACGGCTCGGCTCAGCTCGGCTCGGCTCGACATGGTACGACACGGTTCGGCATGACTCGGACCGATTCGACTCGATTGGGAACGAATTGGTTTGGCTCAACTCGGCTTTGCTCGGCTCGGCTCGGCTCGGCTGGGCTCACTCCATTTTGGCTGCTCTGTAATCGCTAGTCTCGTGCCTCTCGACTCTCTTCATAAGGCCGTTATCTATTTTTTGGTTAGTTCAGGCTCATTACACAATATTAGTTGGGGGTTTGATGGGGCGTATGGGTGATGCCCAAAAAAAACTAGAACTTACGACCCGTCACAGCAAAACAAACACCTCAAACGTAAAATTTACATTGTAATTTATTGTAGTCTATATATCCCAAGCCCCAATTACCAGATATTTAATTATAGATGCTCGAGTAACTGTAATATGAGACTAGCCAAAAGATTCTCTTCATAGTTCCAATCTCTACACTATATTATCAATTTTATAATTATTCCATATATTTGTTAATATATTATTTATATACAATATAAAGTATATATTAAACTTGAGCTGTCTAAAGCGCTTGAGTGATACTAAAATATAAAGCTAAAGTAATATAATTTACAAGCCAAACGTATCATAAGATATCTGCCAGTCGAACCTTTTCAATTTACTATTTTTTTTTTTTTGTGCTTTGAGATATTGGAAATAGAACTAATTGTTTTTAACAAAAATATAATATTATTAGGATGGCTTTACGTAAGCTTATGCCTTGTCTAGAATAATTAAACATGTCCTAAACGTTGCTAACGAATTATTCTAAAGTGACGATTATCTATAAAAATAGTATTTCGTAAACGGTATAGACAGATCTTATAGATCAGTGTGCGTGTGAGCGTGCATCTGTGTGTGTGGGTTTTGAAAGTTTGTTGTACGTTAACAAAAAAAAAACACGGAAAGCATTTTAGATTTTGGGTCAAAAGCAAAATGACGCACTACTGCGACACACTGAATGCCCCCAACAATTGGATTTAGCATATATATATTGTTATAAACTTTGTCTATACATATGTTTGTAGAAATATATATACGTTTATATATATATATATATATGTATATAAATCTCTATATATACCAAGAGTAGTACGTACGTACGTACGTTCACAAAGCAATACAATATACAACAATCCACAAAAATCGGCATGTTCGCTTGTTGCCAAAAAAAAAAAACCTTAAAAAAAAATGGTTATTAGACAAAACTGGTTTGTCCGCATCCGGATAATTGATACAGTCCGCGTAGGTCCAAAAAGTTAACGATTTTTGACCATTTCTCTAGCCATCTCGCTCGCAAGCGCGTCGAAAGTGCCCGAGGCTTTAATTATTAAGTGAGTAAACTCTCGTAATATTTTTATAAATATTTTTATTTATATTTTTGCCTCCTTATAGCAAACGCGTGGAGTGCACAAAAGAATGGATACGATGCTATAGGATGTGATGTGATTCAAGAGTTTGTTGTTTCATTCATTCGATTTGATTTTAGTCGATCGGATGATTGCGAATCAGAAAACAAAAATAGTGACACGAGACTCTCAGCGAAATTATGAATTGTCGACAAGAATAGCAACTCGACAAACCAATAAAGGTATATACATATATATATAAATAAAATTAACAGAGCAATTAGTAATCAATAAGATCAACAGCAAACAATTTGCGTATAATTATGGTAAGCCGAATATTATCATTTGTCAATTACCAATTACCAATTAATGATCATGTTACAACCATTTGGTGTCAAATAATCAGATGATATGCGTGCTCCCCACACAATTCATAACTAAGCGTATAATGATTACAAAATGAATGCTAATCGTTATAATTAAAAGTAAGTCAGATGGCTACAAACGCGACTAATCGACACCCATTTGGATAGGATCAGAAATTAATTTGATCAGCGACGATCTTGGTTATTTAAAAACCATAATGCAATCTATAAGACTAGAATATTATATACATATATATATTATCCATAAAACGGTATCAATTCAAATCGACTTAAGGATAGTATAGAGAATCCTCAAATAAATAATTTTAATTTAAATATAGGAATCGTAATACAATTTAAAACTCAGCCAGAATGTCTTGATCAAATTTATAGTCATGCTCGTAGGAAGAAATTTGATTGATTTAAATGATGATAAATTTCAGTGTTTTTGAGGGAAAATTTTAAATTAAAACTTTTAAGTGGAAGTACAAGTGTGTA
The DNA here is from genome assembly GCA_037040025.1 of Sphaerogastrella javana. Taxonomy (NCBI): domain Eukaryota; kingdom Metazoa; phylum Arthropoda; class Insecta; order Diptera; family Drosophilidae; genus Sphaerogastrella; species Sphaerogastrella javana. Next base: position 6,071 of record JBANCZ010003785.1, on the reverse strand, counting down.
TGACTCACAAGGCACTAATAAGAAATACTATCTGAACCCTAATGTATTGATAATTTGCTAAAGCAATGGCACAAAGTAAATACCTGACAGCGGGATTTTTGCGTTCTACAGATAATGACAAAAGATCTCTGCTTGTATGATATATGTGCTGCTTGTTTGACTAGTTGGGGAAATGTACAAAAAATTTGCGTGTACTTATATTAAAGCTTATCAAACAAAGCAACAAAAGCAACGAACAAACTCTACTCCCTCAGCTTTTGCTTGTTTCTAAAACATTGGAGTGAGAATCAAAGGGTAAAAAGGTCTACCTGGATAGGGGAATTACAACTCGTACGTAATTCACTTGATGTTGTTTTAGCATTTCGTTATACGTGTTGGAGTGGGCGGTGATGGCAATTTTTAAGTGAATTATTTGAACGAATTGAATTGCATCTAGTCGTATTTGTTTATTTCGGCAGACAATTGACAAAAGCCGCAGCTAAATCGAGCGTAGTCGAGGTGGGCCACAGACGGAAGGTGTTCAATCAAATAGTTGGATAATATGCTCAATCGACTGCCGATAATACTGATGCTGACGCTAAAACAGACGCTACCGTTGATGATGCTTTTGATCCAATCAATTGCAATGTTGTTATTGTCCGTTCGTCCGTTCATCCGTCCATTTGTCCGTCTGTCTGTCTATCTGATGGGGGTTCGCCATGCACACGCCAAGTGAAAATGTCGTCGTCCCAGCCTCACCCGTTGCATGTATGGGATCCACTCTCAGATATCATCATTGCACCGCATGTGCATGTGCATAGATAAAGACCTTCAACTTGAACTTATTACAGTGTGTATATTTCCGATCCTCACTTTACACATGTACACCACTCGCCCACAATGTTTACAGGGTACACGCAAAAGTGAAAATCACCAGATGTATTTACTAAACGAATTAATATGGCTTATTGTCAACTTTAACTCCCACACTCTACCAGTTTCCCAATCTCTCCTGTTCTCCCTCTCTCAGACTCACTTTAGGTCTGGGTCTCACTCTTCTATGCCAATCTCTTTTCCTACATTTCGTTCTGCTGTTTTTATAAAAGTGCTGCTAGTTAAATGTGAAGGTCGTTCAATTCATTTCGTTGGTTAACTTTGAAACTAAGGATCATCAGACAAGCCATAACTGTAATACCAATATTAATAACGTATAGTAAAACCAACAATAAACAACAACATTTAGCAAGGGCCCTTCCACTCGAAGTGAAGTGGCAATCAACGTCCCGCCGGTCACTTTCTATTGACGATCTAATCGGTTAGGCGGAAAACAAATGCTGATTGCACATGTCCACTGCTATATTTAAAACGTGTGTGTGTTTTATCAACTATTTCCAAATATCTGTATCCCTCTATCTTGAACTCCTCACATGTGACAAATTCGCACGTCATGAACATAACTCTTGGAACCACTCGAATGTCACGCGTAACTCGTTTCTTTCAAATTATATTTGTGCAATGGCATAGACGATTCTATGACGATTTTGATCGTTCTAACATTATAAAGATTTGAATGATTATACAAAAACCCTTTGGATCTAGATAGATATATGAATAATTTTACTCTTTTCCATAGGAAATGACAGAGCACGTGAATGAAACATCTATATATGGGAGTTATAGTATTAGAATCAAAAGTACCAGCCCATTCCCAGAAGTGATTAAGAAGGCTGCATTTCATTTGGGCCATTGTTTATCAGCATGCTTAGAGTTTGACAGAACGTCATAAATGATGATTATTATATGATGTTTGTTTTTAGAGAACAGTTTTTAGATGTCAACATGATTACTCAGACTCTATATAAATCGTGTGGCAATCCGTGCCGTATAATACTATTGAAACAAATAAATACTAAGCAGCTACAGCAGCAGATGTGTGAAACCAAAAATAAATTTACGATAATGTTTATCAGCTCGCTACTTGGCACATAAGTATTGCCAAGTTATTGAACAACAACAAAAAAAATATATATAAAAAAAATTACAAAAATAAAGAACAGAATACAAAAACAATGGTTATGGTCATAAAGAACGGCAGATAATTAGTGAATCCAGGTAGAAACTTAAGTGCGATGCTGACGCAAAAAGCAGTTAAATCCAAAGTCAGTTCGACTTTTTGTGTTTTGATTTATTTAATATTATTTTTATTGTTCTATTTATTATCATATTTAGTTTGTCATCGATGCAATCAACTGACAAAATCACTTGAGATACAACAGATAAAGATATTACAATCGTTATAGTACGTGCACATAATGAAGTACTAAAACCCTGATTCGGGGTTCACTTCAAGTGCTACAGGTGGATGAACAAGGCTACTGCTCCATATGCCCAGCTCTATCTTATCTGGTCAACATCTTTACGCCATATATAGGGTATACTGCACAGTACTGCTTTAAAAATCCCCTAAGTTGTATTTCGATATTGATTCTTTGCAATCCTATTGTACAACATTTGAGAAATGTGATTTCGTATTTCAATTTACAGGGTGTTTAATATTCGAACCAGAGGGCTATTGGGCTATGGTATAATCTTGATATGAAGTAAATGCCAGATACGTGTACAACAACCCATGTTCATGGCCAATGCCTTCATGTGCCTCTTTTACAAGAAAATGAAAATCTAATCGATAGAGTTCTAAGCATAAAGTCTATTGAAAATTAATCAATACGATTCCAAAACTAATTTGCGGAATTGTGTGGAGTACCTTACACATGGCGTCATCTTAGTTAAAGCTTCTGGAAATCCCGGCGATCACTGCACGCCATTCTTATCACGTCGATAGCATTTCGGGGATACTTGTGGGTGTTTTGTGTGTGCGGCTTACATAGCTGCATACCCTGTACACAATCAACTTAAAAAACATTCAATCAAAAAGGTGTGCATACCCTGTACCGTTTAAATAGTAAGGATACATTTATTGTTTTTGGTTTTTACTTAAATATTAAACAATAGAACGGAAAATATTTCGATTGTTTAATCATTAGTTCAATTGATTTTTAAGATTATGTATAAAACATTTCGATATTTTTGTGAATTCTGAAGAATTTTTTAAACAATTACAGACATAATTTTTAAAACATATGGTGGTTTGTCTTTATATAAATTCAATCATCATACAATATTTGAGGAAACTATATATAGGCTCATATCATTTGCATGACTTTAGGGTATTTTATAATCGAACTTCATTTCATTGCTTGATTTGGTTGTGTGTGTATGTGTGAGTATTTGCAAACTGCAATGATTCGTCAATAAGTTAATAAACATATAGTATTCGTACTCATACGCTTGTACTCTCACATATTTGGAGAGGCCAGAGGCAATCGACACGCGTCATTTGGCTTAATTAGTATGTGAAGCGACAAACTCATATACGGATACATAGATACAACACCAATACATACACCTGTAGATGCATATACACTACTGACAAAAAAGTTTATTCGGCAATTTGGTTAAATTGTATTAAGCCCATACTGACATAGCCTTAGGGCTTATGCTTTTGTTTGTACACAAAGCGTACAGTGGGCCAACAATGGATTGTTTTCAATACAAATGTATTATTCAATGAAAAATAAAGTATAAGTATGATTGGATTACAGCGATTTTCAAAACATAAACATAACTTTACAATATGTAGTACAGAAAATCACTTGCCATAAAAAACGAATGATATATTGGTATATTATTCTTATATATTACTCTTATATTTTTTGGATACATATTTTTTAATAGAAAAACCGTTCGACAATTTCGAATACGACTGTCTTTATAATTTTTGGTTTTGACGATAGTACAGCGAATACAATGACCTTACTGCTAAACCTTCGCTATAAGCAAGAGTATGAACGGACCCTACACCCATTTAAACACCAAACAACAGTAACAACAGCATTATGAGTTCCCAGAGTGTTAACAAATCAACAAAAAAAAAACTGATTACTAAGCTTCATCGAAATTAATATGATGGAACATGTTCTACATTGTTGACAATGTCATTATACACAGCTAATTTCCATAGATTTCGTAGATAATTTCCATATGTGGCTTCCTATTACATGGTATATTTAGTTGTCAGCGCGTGATACACCTGCTTTATATGATATAGTTGTGGAATCTGAAGAGCAAATACATTGCTTAAAATTTGAACAGTTGCTACAGTATAATAAATAAATAAACTACGTTTGTGCTTGGATTGTTATAAATAGACAAAGAGAAAGACAGAAGGAGGCGTGGTAAACTCTATAAGGTATATACATTTTTGATCTGAGTGAAAATACAAGTCGAACGGGCCATGCCGTCTGTTTCTCTGTCTGGCTTTCTTTTATTATCGATAATCGATTAGTGAGTGTCGATATCAGTTATCGAAATCGATTACCAAATATATCACACAGCATCAAAAATACTCCGCGCCCCTACTTTTGGATATTTTTCGGTTCTCATCCAATCGTTTATGGGTTCGTCCACCTTCCTGCTAACACTTCGTCGCTTTTTTCACGCTACATTTGCACCTGCTCACCCGGTAACTTTGGCCCCGCTTACCAGCTCTTTTCTCGGTCCCGCCCCATTGTTTACACACTCGGCCACTTTCTAGTTTACATTTCTTTCCGGTCGTCTGCTTTACGCCCAGTTCACCATATAGCGTGAATGATCAGTTATAGAAATCAATTACCTAAAATAATATAACGCCACGAAAATACTATATCATACCAAAAATCAAGACTCAGGGCTCCATTCATACCGTTACGAAAATCTTTTATTGTACTATATATTTTTTTAAGATAGATCAATATCGCTTTTAGATCAATGCGAAAAATTGTTATCGAATTGTTGTGGTAGTGTTATTTGAATGTTTAGGGCAATATGTAGTCACTATTAGCTTGTAGGGTGCTGGTGTTCGGCCTAGCACAACTACCTAATAAATAATGACCTATCGTAATAAGCGTAATCTTCAAATCAAAAGAAAACAAACAAAATTGTTTTGATGGCGCTACCAATTTGCTGTCATAAACTAAATATCCAATTATGCACACTCATAGGAAATACGCTAGACGATTGCGATACTAACAATAACAAATGTAGTTCAGCTTATCATTAACAAAACACCAACAAACAAAACAATTGTAAACTAAAATACTAGAGATGAGCATAGTGTTTAGTTGAGTCAATACGTATTCTCTACAATGTTAATACGATTTCAGTACAAATGTTATTTACAATGAAGCTAATAATATTTTACAATACATAATTGCGTCTCAATGAGTTCTTCCTCAGAAGTTTTGCCAATCTTAAATGACGGAATACGCTAAATATTGCAGACCATATTAACCATTGTTATCAGCAGACCCTAATCAAATATCATATGGATAAGAGACGGATGGTCGGGCCTCAATAAAAACAAAAATTGAAAATTCAAGGAAAATGTTTTTTGCTTCAACAACATACAAAAGCAAAGTGAATTACTTTACAATCCCAACCAGTCACAAATCAGTCACAGTCACAGTCACAGTTGCAGTCGCAGTTAGAGTCGCAGTCACCGGCGTGCGATGATTCGTTCAATTTCGTCATCCGATAACCTAGAATTCCGGGCGGCTAACAGTCTACTAGCTTGTGCGCAGTTTTATTCGAATTGTATACAAATAAAAAGGCACCATGAAAATTAGCCATAAATTATATTAAAATATAATAACTTAATGATGATATACATGACGATAAAAACAATTGGGGCAATCGAGCCGAAAGATACAAATGCACAAGTCGCAGCTGAAATACACTAATATATTTCCCCAATAATTGAAAGAGTATAATTTCTATAAACACACATAACCCAACAAATACTGAGATATCAAATTAACATACAGATACAACCTGAGAATATACATAAACTCTGTCGGGTATACCAACTTCGGAGTATCAGGGGGGACAAGCCGCGTCGATTGGGCATTTTCCGCCCCCCCGGAGGCCGCTAATTCAGAAAATCGGTCAAAATCGACGAAAATCTCGAAAATCGAGTAACGGGATCGATTTTCGCT
>JBANCZ010003784.1:0-11695 GCA_037040025.1 Sphaerogastrella javana | reverse complement strand
TTTCTGTACAGATGGTCAAGTCGTGAGGTATACGAAACTTACTATAATTAAGAAGTATTTGATTACATCCCTTGACTTAAACAAAAAGATTTAGAATATGTATATTGAACAATTTAATTATGTTATAGATTATCAGATCCCATTGAATGAGTCACAGTCTGTGATTTAGTGGGAAAAGGGTATTACTCTAGTCGGTTTGCTGTCGCAACGTAAACACCTTAACGGTTTTTATTTGCTTAACATTTTACCTTAACTGTCGCTCAGTCTGTAGCAGCTCTCGCTCGCTCTATCTCTCTTACTCTTCTCTCTCTGTCTCATTCTCTCACAGATATACTGATATTCTTTTGCTGTGTCTCTTTCTGTTTGGCCGTCTGTCCACTCCATGTCTGTGCACTCGTAGGTTGCCTAATTTCATTTGCTTTTTGCGCTGTTGCCTTTGCGTAATTTATTTCACCGCTAATTTGTATAAATTCTTTTCACAGTGGCATTAAAGCCACAAGGAAACATCGACACATACAAACACAGACAGGCAGTGCCACGCCCCCTGGCAACCTGTAACAGCCTTAAGTAAACATTTATGTACTTTCGTTGTTTATGTGCTTTTGCTTGACTGCAGTTGTTATATTATTATTAATATTATTATTGCTATTATTCTTGTTATTGTTGTTGCTGTTAATGATGTTGCTGCTGTTGATGATGTTGTTGTTGTCTGTTGTGTTGATGTACCCTCCATGCACCTTTATGCTCATAATTAAGCATATACGACTGGGGATTGGGGTTGGCAAATTTCCACCCTTTTCTTGTGCGAATTTATGACTAGGGGGAGGCAGCATCATTTTCATTAGTCCCACATAAATCAAAGCAAATTAGAATTTCGTGCATTGTCATTGTCATGGAACAGCAAAAAACTGAAGCAATGAATTAATTATGCCCATGTAGACTGCATAACAATTAATGGACATCTTCGATTTATTACGAACGTGCAAAAAAAACATGCTCTATATATTAGACGCAAACTTTTATATTCAAACATAACGCGCTTAAACTATCGCCACTGTTGCTTTAGCCAAGTTTAGAACCAGAAAAAGCATGAAGCACACTTTGCGTCACTTGAAGTTGGCTGCACACACAATGAGCAATGCTGCGACGCGTGAAGTTGGCTGCAACGCAGTTTTAAGCGCGTGAAGTTGGCTGCGCAATAGCGCGCGAAATTCAAATAGTTAGAAATCTGTAAGTTAGATTAATCGATAAGTAATCTGTAAATTACATTTAAAAAAAATGTAGAAAAAACAAAAAAATGATAAATAAATTAAATTAACTGTTCTCATATTAACATATCAAACATTCTGATGTAAAAAACCGTACATCAAATATATTCTATTTTTGTGCTAAATATTTATGCAAAAATCAAATCGATGCACAGCGGGGTCTGCAATTGATTCCTGCAAAAGGTTCTCTCATTCGCACATATAATTTTCACATTTTCACACACTTGGCCATTTGATTTAGCAGCAGGAGATGTTGTCATTGCCTTATTAATGCCGAAAATTGCCCGTTTGCCTTAACAATAAGCGAAATGTTGATTGTAGTTATTTTTCATTCCAATGAAAGGCTGCGCCCCGCTGTTCGGCAGGGCCAACTAGAAAATGCAAAGGCAGTGACACGTGTTAAGCATGCCACAAATGGCAACTTGCTGCGTAGCACTGGAAATGCCACACAGCAACAGCAGCAACAACAACAGCAACAACAACAGCAACAATAACAACAACAACAGTAACTCATGCATATGCAGCATGTTGCAAGAGAGGCAGGCAAAAGAGGCAGCCCGCCCAGACTCTGTTGGCCCTTTTTTAGTGCTGCACAAATTTCATAACAAATGACTAACAACATGGCAACAGCAACAGCAACAACAACAGCAGCAACACGAGCAGCAGCAGCAGCAGCACTTGCCACAGTTGCAAATGCCGTATGTGTAGCTAAAGCGAATCTGCATCTTTGTATCTGTATCTGTATCTGCATCTGTGTCTGTTTGTGCATCTGCATCTGAATCTATATGTGTTGCACAGCGGGTCCGATTAAGCGCAATGATGATCAAAGTGCTGCACTTGGCGTCCAACGTTGTCCATTGATTGCGTGTGGCAAATAGTAAATGCAACACTGATGCCACTGTACTACTGCACCACTGGACCAGCCACTGTAGACACTGTCTTAGCTGTCCTTAAGCTGCAGCGCCAAAGTCGTTTTAGGACACAGGAAGCGCCGCAATGCGAGGCGAGGCGAGGAAAAGGCGCGTCTTATCTGAAATCTGTTTGGTTTCTTATCGCTGACTGCATCTCTGAATGGACAGAGGGACGACAGCAAGTAAAAGCGACGGATGGACAGATGGACCAATGGACAGAATGACAAAAAGGGCACAGTCAGGCAGCGCCAGGGCTTAATATTCAATTTGTGCAAACGTTTGTTAAATAACTCTCAGCAACGATACACTGCAAACAAATATAATTCATTTGATAAAATTTATAAAATTCATTTATAAAATATGCATCACTTTTCTTCGGAATTATGTTCTAATTGTAAGATCGAAAAGAATACCGTCACATTATTCATATTCGCTTCCGTTTCCTTATTTCCAGTAGGTTCGCGTTTTGATCTTTCTTCCTTGCTGCCAATTTGTTTTCTTGCAGTGTAATTCTGCCAGGGCTACTGCCATGTATTTGTATATTGAAAATTGGACCTGACTTTAGCAGCTTAACAAGCCTACAAGCCTACAAGTCTTACAGCTCACAGTTTTGCCAATTCGTAATTCCGAATGCCTCTACTGCTGCTGTTGCTGTTGCTGGTGTTGCTGCCACTTGGGGGCAAGCAATGACTACATTGTGGATGCGGCACGTAGATGTTGCTGCTGTTGTTGCTGTAGCAACACTTCATTTATTTTGATAACCATAAGATTGCGAATAATAAAAGTGAACAGCAGCAACAATAACAAAAGGATAAACAACAACAACAACAACACCATGAACAGAGAAGTCTACACAGTTATTGCCCCATAATCCTCGTATATATCAGGTCAACCCTTAGCCTGTAGCGCCTTGATTAAAATTGCTATAGACGCAGCGGTTGCCAGAGAATGCCAATGCTCTACGAAATGCATATAGCATGTTCTATATGTTGTGAGTGTGTGTGAGTGTGTGTTGTGTTCAGCATTCGACACGGATTTTCATTTCGGTGCTCAGGTGTCAGGTTGACCGCACCGAAGTTGACAACTGATGCAACGCGACACGACACAACACGTCCAGGGTCATTTCGCTTTAGTTGCCCTCTAAAATCAAGTCAAGTCAGATTCTATATGTATGTGTATATAGGTATATAGCTGCATTTATATTTGTAGATCTATCTTAAGCTTACCTCCACATTGGTCTTAAAGACCGCACCCAAAACGATTGAATTGAAATTTAGCGAAAATTAATACGCAAAACGAAACCGCAGAAAAAGCATTCAACGAAGCAAATAAATTTCATATTTAAGGCAGCAATTTATGCACATATTGGACAATTTTTGTCAGGTTCATTTTAAGGTGAAATTGATATGATATGTTCAAAGATAAGGGCCCCAAATGAATGTTTCTTTTGAAGATATATTCCTTGTTTCGTTAAAAAAGGTATCATAAAACTACAATAATTATTGTTCATTTTTAAACATTACAATAGATGAATGTAATGTCTTTTTCAAATGCTCTGTTTGAAGATATTCCACGAACCGACGTTTGAAAGATTGATTCGCATTCGTCTGATGGCTAAAGGTTTTCACTGTAATTTTCCCAGCTCTTGAGTTGGAATAGAGACAGCCCCCGCATAGACCTTGCTCTGGTCACACTGTCATTGCAGTTGATGTTGATTGTAAGTACAGTTAGATGTGGCCATGTCATAAATCCGCTCGTGCTAACTGTATACTGTACACTATACACTGTATACCATAGTTGTGGTCGCTTGTCAAATGCATATGACCCGCAGTTTGAAGGAGGCGGAGTACTTGAGAGAGCACCACATGAGTATTTTATCGTGCCTGTCTGCCAGACATTAAAGCCTTATAAGGCCATGGCTAAGGCATACGTAGCTTAGGATACGTTTAGGTTAGACAGAGGCTTAGTTAAGGCAAGGTTCTCTATTTATCTGTCTCTCTTTCTCTTTCTGTCAGGGCAAGCAATGCCCAGCTGTGTCAATGTTGAAGTTATATGGGGGCTTTCGTTGCATGTGCAACGCCTGCTTCACCTACTGACTGCACTTCGCCCATCGCCTGGTTGGAAGCATATCAGATATCGTTGGCAATTTTTCACTACGCTGATTGTTCACTGAGCTTTGGGTCTGACTTAGTTTCTGTTGCACGAGGTCAACGCTTGCGGTCGGACCGCCCGCTACAAATGTCTCCCGCCCCTCCTCCTCTCTCTCTCTCTCTCTCTCTCTTTCGCTCTGTATTTCCGTATATCTTTGACTATCTATCTATCTATCTATCTATGTGGCTGACTGTCTCCTGACTATTTCTTTACCTTTTTGCTTGGACCATTTCTTTTGCTGTTGTTTCTTTTTTTGTTTTTTATCTATTGCCGGAGCATGGCAATGGTCGGGTCACATTAACGGTGCTTTCTCAACGCTCGAGTTGTGCAATTTGATTACCTTACCTTTTGTTTCCTTAACTCTCGAAGAGCTGCAGCCTCTCCCACTGGCTCTCCCACCGGCTTGGGTTTGTTGTTGGACTGTTCTTTAGCTCAGGCAAACAAACAATTAAAGTCATCAGAATTGTGGCAAACTGTGGCAATTGTTGGCCCATTGTTTGTATGTTAGTTTGTTGGGTTGATTGTTTGTTCTCCGAATGACTTTGCAACATGCCACACGAAACTCTCGTGCTCTGCTTATGTAATCAAATGCGATGGCCAAAGCGATAAATCTAATAAATAAATTTTTGCAAATTATGAACAACAATTCTGGATTTTCCAGCCAGAACTGGAGAAATGTTTATAGAGATTTTTTACGGAATGTATATATAATAATATATATGAAATATTTTACGAATATAATAATGAATGTTTATAAAACTATATTTTATTTGTATTAAATAGGAAACACATTTTTTTTTTGTCTCTAGATTGTAATATCTTTGTTGAATCATAAAGTACTTTAGAAAATATTATTTATGGAATTATACATCGTGCTAATCGTTATCAAGGCTTTTTTTAAGCACTCATCTGTCGAATCTTTCCATGAGGATTCTGCATAAATATGATTGAATTAATGCAGCATATAATATCCTTTAATTCACGCCTGCTTGACATAGACCTTTGATTTCCAACAAATCCCATAATAAAAATTATAATGGTGTTCAAGTATCATACGATTTATGGATCCATTTTGAATTATCGAAACACAAGAGTTCTGCAACTGAAAATATTAAACGCAATTATTTAAATTTCATGCCAAAGATTCATTACTTTTGAAGCGTTGTTCTATAATGAAAACACCTTATATAGGATATAACCTATAAGGCTTAATTTTTAGAAACCCAACACTTTTGTGTAAAAATGACGGCAAATTCAAATCTTTTGTTAGTTTTGGAAAACCAAAACTTGAAGAATTCTTACAATATTGCAATTTCTTTATTCTTAATATGCATCTATATGTATCTATTGTTTTAGCCAACAGACTTGATGTATTCAAATAACATGGTACTGCATTTATATCTGTCAGATACAAGTAGTAGCCTTACCATCAATTGATGTTACTAAAGGCTAAATTTAGCTATAATTGACCGCATAGTTAACCCAGTTTGAGGGTTTTTTGTTTTTGTTTCGAAGGTATCTAGCCGTAACTGAACAATTAGCGCCTTGTGCCAGATTTTGAGTAATGCCCATCCAAAGATGTTTTTGTGCAATGTGCATAATAAACGAATTTATATGTAAATCATGCAAATTGAAACTGAAACTGAAGCTGATTCGTTGAAATTCTACAAAAATTCGCCGAGAGAATTCTACGTAAATTTTGCTTTCAAAACCGACCATAGCGCATAGAGATGTGGGCTGTCAAGGGGTTGGGCATAGGCATGGTCTTTGAGATTTGAAGTTGGGTCTCCACGAAGTGTAACTTGTTATTTGCTGTAATTAATTTTGAAGCCAAAGTGCTAATTAATTCAGAGCGTTGGGCCAAACGAATGAGCCGAACTGCAGGAACGCTGAAAAAATATCTGTAGACTCTGGTTGAGAGGAGAATTAGCTTGAGGTGAAGGTGTTGGAAGCGTTGAGAAGCACACCAACATCCGCCGGACAGTGGCAGCAACAAAAAAAAAAAAGGCAGCACAGAAGCTGCCGCGCACAATTAATGGCCACATGTGTGAGGCGACTTGAAGACGAAACCAACGAAATGTAATTTCTCAAGAATTTCAACTTGAATTTTGTAGACAGGAAACTTGCATAACTGTACGAGCAGCAGTAGCAGTAGCACTATCCGAAGAAGTAGAAGTTTCTTTCAGATTCTTTGAGCTTACGCAATGTGCCAAATCATAGCTCGACTGAGACATGTCCCGCCAGCCATTGAATCTTCAACTCGGGCCACAACTACAACAGTGCCTGCCTGATGAAGCCGCCTCCTTTCCAGCGTTTGTGTGTAGTGCTCTAGAGCCAATAGTAACGCCTACCAATACCTTTAATTATAGTTTGGCCCAAGACGAAAAAAAAGGCCAACGCGCGCTACTAGCCGCAGGGACAGCTCTAGCTCTCCCTCTCTCTCTTTCTCTCTCTCTCAAAATCCCTGTCTGGCTGTACCTGAAGCTGTAGTCTTTGCTCTGAGATGTGTCCAAACATGACGCACGTATAGAAAACATATTTCAAACTAAACAAACTCATCAAGCTAAAAACGTAGCAACGCGCGTAAAATTAAAAGTAAAGCAAGAAAAAATGTAGCAAAGCATACGAGCAAAAGATAGTGAGAAAGAGAGAGAGAGGGGAGAGAAGCGACAGAGAGACAGTGGAAGCGAGAGGGACTATGGCAATACTTGAAAGATGAGATCAGGTTAAAATTGTGTGTTGTTGGTTGTGTGCCAGTGTGTGTGTGTATAGAATGTTGCTTGTTATGCGCTGCGCAGCGCCAAGGTCGTTGTGATTTGATCGCTGGGGCGTGCACTGGGCGCAGCCCCAAAACTCTCTTATGACTGATGACGTCACATGCCAAACGCCACATCGAAAGTGAATAAAACACAGAAATGTAATTCTTCCAAAGAAATTTGTCAACATTTGAGAACATTTACTTGAACACACCTGTTTTAGATACATTTGTATATATAGCTGGAGATTTAGCTGGAGATACATTTAAGAGCTTTTACTTTGTTTGAGATACATTTGTATATATAGCTGGAGATACATTGTTTTTCAGATACAATTGAGAGCTCTTAGTTGGACAAAGCAGTTTAAGATACATTTGATTATACCTATGTAGCTAGAAATACACCTATGAACTTGATTGTTATTATGTTTGAGTTATAATTCTACGCGTATTTTGATATATTTGCATTTTAGTCGATTGCTCTAAAAATTGATGAGATTTTTTTTCGCTTAGGTTAATGTGTATCTTTAAGATGCTTTTGTATCTTTTTCGCTGAATTGCTTAACTTGCCTGTTGCGCCTCAAAGAAAACAAAGCGCCCGCTGGCAATTTAGCAATTATAAAATGATTAATTTTTGTGCATTTTCTCAACACCTTCCACTTAGCAGCAGCAGCAACAACAACTGCAGCAACAACAGCAGCAGCAATACAAAGAACCTGGGCCAGGGCGTTAAAGCTCAACTACTGTCGAATTAAGTGCCGTTGGGCCCAGAGCTAGCACAGTTGCCAAGTTGCTCGGTTGCCCATGCAGGGTATCATTAGGCCAGGCAAAACAATTTAAAATAACTGCCGCAACTAGCATAATAATATTAAGAAGAAGCACCATTCTTCCTCCCCCCTGCCCCCCTTTGTTCTAGGTTCACCTTTTGCCACTTGCCAGAGCCCTAGCCATAGACAATTTTCATAATGGTCAGAAATAAATCTGCACAAAAGTCTCGCAGCCTGGGAACGTCGAATACGCTGCACAACTTAATTAATAAACTAATGAGCAGTTTGCAGTCGACCAAACGAGGCTTGAAAACCCAAAGCGACTTAAAAATCTGAAGAGCGAACAACCCAAAAGAATCTACACAAGTATGAGCAAAATCAGATTATCTGCTGTGACTGAAGCCCAACCTATTTACAAAAGATCAGGCAGAAATTAAAATAAATGTGCAACGTGCAAAAATTTAAAAATAACCCAGAGCCAAAGCAACAAAAATGTGTCTTAAAATAATATAAATATATTTGATTTATGCTCAAATGAAACAAAAATATAAATACCCACGTTGTTTGTTTGAAATGCTTGAGACGTGACAGTAAAGACAGCGCGAAATTAAAGAAGATTGTGGATTAAATGGAGCTGAGATCATTGTTAAATGGTATTGCATTTTAAAGTTGGTATAATATGAAAAGAATCCAAAGAATAAGTCTAAAGTAAGGGTTGAAAATGGGTTAAATTTTATACTTGCTCGTTTAATAGCATCAACAGAAGCTGAAGAATCGTTTGCATTTTTGTTACAGAGTGCTTAATATCGTTTCGAAAATCGGCAGAATCAATAGCTTAAAACACTTTTCAATGAATCTAAGAATACCCTGCAAAAGGTATATGTGGTATAATATTATTTTTATTCAATTATGTGCATTAGTATCAATCTCGGAAGTAGAGTTAATCCAAAGTACATAACTTTAGCAGTCACTGTGCTTCAACTGAAATTATTTGTTTTACAGAGTAAACAGCATTCGCTTTAAATCATTTACATTTGAATTGTTGATTTTAATTATGAGCAGGAGAAGATTTGTGGATGCTGTAGCTGTAGCTGTAGCATGTTCTACGAACTGAGAAACATCGCATAAATTGCAAAGCGAACAAGTTGAAGCTGTAGGCGACAGCAGCAAACAAAACAAAACTGAAAGCTGAAAAAGAAAAGAGGAAAAAGAAAACAAGAATTGAACAAAAAATGAGAAATATTTATTGCAATGTGTAAATTGAAAATCAGAAGAGTTGCTGCGTTACTTTCAGTATATTTTGGTATAGAAGCAGAAGGCAGCAGTCCCTCTATTCAAATCAATGGAAACTGATAGCCTTGCAGGCAAAACAACAACAGCACAAGTCATGATTAACATTCATTCGAACTGGGACTTCTCTCTTCCACTCTATCTTTCTTTCTCCCTCTGTCTCTTTTTCTCTATGTTGTAGACTGTATGCATCATGGTTTAAGCTTGGGTTTGGGCCAAAGATGGCACCGGCTGTAAGCGTTTTAGGGTCTGGCTCCCCGACACTTGACCAAGCCAAAACGTATCATTAACAAGTCACGACAAATTCGCGGCTAAGACATTTGAGAACAGTCAATGCCAAATTTGGTAGGGACAATGCTGTTTCTTGGCTGTTGTT
Organism: Sphaerogastrella javana; assembly: GCA_037040025.1. Taxonomy (NCBI): domain Eukaryota; kingdom Metazoa; phylum Arthropoda; class Insecta; order Diptera; family Drosophilidae; genus Sphaerogastrella; species Sphaerogastrella javana. The sequence continues at coordinate 2,177 of JBANCZ010003784.1, read as the reverse complement.
GTTGTTGTTGTTGTGGCATTAGATAAAACCTTCTGGCTTCAATTGCCAAGAAGACTGGATAACTCCTTTGCCGCCCAGTCAACTGAGGCAAGTGGCAACTGTGTGCAACTGCCAAGTTGCAAGTTGCAAGTGGCAGGTTGCCATTGGAGCCCGCAGGCGGCTGCTTTTGATGCCATGGGACCCACCACGCCACAACACCAACAACACCCAACTGTTCAGTTGTGGCTCTGAGGTGTGAAAAATCTAAAATGCAAACACGACACAGCCAGAGAGAGGGAGAGAGAAAGGGAGAGCGAAGTACCACAAATTCTCGTTTCAATCGTACATTGTATAGTTGCTCCCCCGAGGGCCAAAGCCCAAAAATAAAAGACTGGCCAGGGTAAAAGGGTGCATAGAAGGAGATGTGGGCATGGGCTCTATCTATATTCGCTGTTGTCGGGAAGGCTGCATTTCTCTCTATCCCTCTCTCTCTCATTCTGCTTCTCTCGCTCGCCCATACGCATGAATTATTTATTTCGATTGTCTGTGGCGCGTTCAGCTTGCATTATTTTTATCGACCATAAAGAGGCACTGAATTTATGAGCAGCAAAGAGTGCAACTCGAATGGGGACGGAGCGGGGACGTGTTTGGTGGGGATTGTTAGTAGTTGGATGTGGGATAGGGTAATGTAGAGCAGGGGGTTGAGTAAAGCCTTTAGCCGATCGCTCAAATTATTCGCAGGGGCATGCAAAATTTATTAACAAACATAAAAATTGCTCGAGAATTTATTTCATCTTAATTCAATTTAACAACTTAAACAGCCATAAAGTGTTCACATAGTAAATCAATGTGACTACCTCAGCTCAGCTCTAGTTTGATCTTCTCTTTCTCTCTTCCACCGACTCGATCTGTCCCTGTCTCTGTTGCTCTGTTACTGTTTCACTTGAGTGTGTAAGAGTGGAGTGGAGTGGAGCGGCGAAGAGAATTGGAGTGGAATGGAGTCTAGTTTAGTGCTCCTTGTGCTCCCTGTGAATTTATGAGCTGTGCATGAAAATGAGTCAAAAACGGCAGCCCGAAATAATATGCAGACAAGACTTTATGAGTTTACAAGAGACTTCGAGACTACAAGAGTTCATGAACGACACGCGAACAAATACGCATCCAATATTAAACATTGAGCCACACGTTCGGCAGCGTCATGGTGGTCTGCGCTTTCCACAAGACAAATCGTTTGATGCGTTGCAGACACATACTTGTTGCATGAAGCCCGAAATTTGTTTCGAGCAAAACAAAACAAAAGAGGATGAACATGCCGCAGCGGCAACTAAAACGCATAAAAAGTAATTGGTAATAAAAAAATAAAAATCACATTTTTTCTCGCTGATATATCGCTTATTTTTTTTCGGATGTGGTGTAAACATGAAAATCTAGTATAAGTTTTTAATTTCATATTTTCAATACATTTTAAAGCCGAAAAGGTAGTGTGGCATCTTTCCGGCATATATTTTGCCGGTTTTGAATCGACAGCATCTCAACTGTACATGATGATCAATTTAATGATCGTGTATCCCGAGATTCAACAGAAAGTTCGAGATGAAATTGATGCTGTAATTGGTGAGGAAAAATTTGTGTCTAAATTCAATCATGAGCATCGCATGCATTATACACGAGCTGTATTGGCCGAGATACTTCGATACACGTGCTTGGTTCCATTCGGTCTTACGAGAATGGCTGAAAGTAAATCATTCATTATCATTAAACGCAAAGTAACTCGCATTTTTGCATTAAGAACGAGCTGTCATCAATGGCGTGACGATTGAAAGCAAATCGAAAGTGGTGGCAAATATTTGGAACATTACAAGAGACGAGCAAAATTTTCCTAACCCTCATCAATTTGACCCAACAAACTTTCTTGATGCGAATGGTAACTACATGCGACGTGAAGCGAACATTATCTTTTCGATGGGAAAACGAAATTGCTTAGCAATCAAATTAGCCGAAATGGTACTTTTCATTGCATTCGTTAAGTTATTGCAGACTTTCCGATGGAAAGAACCTGATGATGAAATTGTCAAATATATTCCAATTCCTGGATTCATCAATTCAATCGAACCATACAAAACAACAGCAGTGAAAATAATTAAATGTTGAAATTTAATTTGAAATTTCTTTAATCCATATTTGATTCGATTTAAATC
>JBANCZ010003783.1:0-11695 GCA_037040025.1 Sphaerogastrella javana | reverse complement strand
AAAAGACTATACTGCCCCAAAAAACTAAACACAGGGTCCCTACTGTCGGGCCAGTCCCTACTGTTGGATATTTTATACAATCAGATTGAGTATAAACAATGGAATTGCATTTGAATTAAGAATAATTTCGGTCTAGTATTGTAATAATTATAGATTTTGTTATTAATTATACAATTGCAACAATTTAATTTGCAATCTGTCACTGTGACAATCAAATGCAAACATTAACTTATTTTAGCTAAATAATATATACTTCGCGATAAATTTGAGCTTGTACAGCTGATAGATCGAATAAAGAAGAAGAGTACAAATATAATATCGCATATAATTATCGATATATATTCGTGTAATAATATATCGATATACATGTTATTAATGTAATGCTAGAAGACAACTCTTCCTACAGCTGATCTGCAATTTATTGTTTTGATCGTACTGCTACTATCATTTTTATAGGGTGAACATGGATATGAAAATGAAATGGAAAAGAGGGAAAATGTGAATAAATTGAAATAGAATAAATAGCAGAAAGTTAAGAGGGTAAGAAGGAATAAGAAATATTGAAATGAATCAAACTAAGGAGAGAACCCTGAGTAAGTATGAGAAGTCTACAACAATTTGTACGTTTCTTTCCCTTTTTCTTCGATTAATTAAACGCATTTGCTTTATTTTATACGTTATGTGTATTTTTTTTTTCAGTACAACCTTCCATAAATTTAGAACTTGCTTGTACAAGCCGTAAACTTTTTGTGGTTGTTCAACATTTAGCATTAATTTAAACGTTTGACGAATCTGTGTAGAACTGCAAGTGATGCTCTTCAACTAATAACATGTTGAATGTACTAACAGATTTCTATTAACACCTTCGTTGGATCACAGCCACAAAGAAGAATAAGAGGAAGAAGATAAGCAACGTGAAAGCCAGGCGCTATTAAAGGACGTTAACCAGTATCTTTTGGCTTAATTGCCAAGTACGTACGGTACGAGCTGTTAATGATGGCCAGCGGGCAGCTGCCAGTTGCGAGTTGCAAGTTGAATGTTGCACGCTGCACGTTGCCAGTAGCAAAAGCTAAAGAAAAAGGCAGCTTCCGTTCCCAGGCCGAGGCACAGTCACTCACTCGCTCACTTGCTCAGTCGGAGAGTCGCCCAGCCGCCCAGTCGCTCAGTTGGGGCTTACAAAAGCGCCACGGGGCATGCTTCCGGCATAAAAAAGTGTGTCATAAAAGTGTTCGTCCACTCGAGGTGAAGTGCTTGAACAAAAGCCTTTTGCATGAAATAAATTTAATGGCACTCGCACACACTCACATTCATTCACTCTTACTCTCGCCAGAAAATAATGGGTAAGTATTTTTAATCACCTTTAACTAATAGTATATTAAATGAATTTTATAACTTTGCTTTCTAGTTGATTAATTTCCCCAAAGTGCCTACCTCTTCAGAACAACCGAGTAGTATTCACACATTTGTGGCTAATTCGTGTGAATTGCATAATAGTGCACTCGTATGCATGTTAGTTAGAACGAATTAAATAATAAGTTTGTGTAATTAACGATCAAATGAGAGATTTGTGGGTGGCATGGCTGTCAATTCGAAGCTTAGCCGAAGGCCGGGGGATTTTTTTGTCTCTTCGCATATAAAATAGTAACAAAAACAAAGTAAATTTATGTATTTTATATACATAAATATACCTGTTTTAATAATACTTTTTATCAAAATTATAGCGCAGAGATTCATGGACCTACGGATGAGCAAGCTTGGCGTTGAGTTGCCAATCTAGTTGGCTATTGGACGCGAAACGACGACAACATGTCTGTGAATTTGTTTACAACGGTAAGATAGTATACATATATATAGTATTTTCTGTTTATTTTAATATATGTTGGCATTCGATGATAATGATAAACCCTTTTTGCAGCTGCTGTTGGTGCTAATAGCGCACCTGGTTCGAACCGAACTGGTCCCACGTGTCGAAAATGATAAAATTGAGCTGGTGCCGATGGGAGAGAATAAATACACGTTGAAGTGAGTTTTTGTGAATTGAATGTGTATAGAATTATTAATACATTTTGTAATATATATGTAAACAATTTCATGTACAATTTTTAAAATATTTGTACAAATATTTCTATATTAGATTGCCTCATCCCTATGGCAGCGTGCGCGAAGAGTCTGTGGAAGAGGTGGCGCCCGGCGTGCTGCAGGTCCAGGGCAAACTGAGTCAACTATTCCCCCTACAGGGTGGCGAACTGATGGTCACCTATGAGGCTGGACCCAATGGTTATGTGGCCAAGTACAGCTATGTGGCCACCAGCGATCTATTTGCCAAACCCGTCATACTAGGCCTCAGTCCCACAGCACTCAAGGCGACTGTGGGCTGATTGTGAGTGAGTGTATTCATATGCCATATTTGAGTGTAGCAATAAACAAAGCGAATGGCTGAAAGGGTGAATTTGTGTAGAGTTTTCTTTTTACCGAAATGACATTGTAATCACTTTGCATAATTTGGTTCTTCAGCTGCTTTCGGTGGAGCGTTGTTTGTGCTTCATTTGAGCATCACTTTCTTTGCCACATCCCGTTGTTTGTCGGCGTCTTTTTTCGGGGCATTTAGCTTAGCCTAACAACGCATCCATAATCACCTGCACCCCAGCTGACTATGAGTATGGCTATGGCTATGAAACTGTACTCAAAGCACGCAATCAAGCGGCAAATCAACAATTTTCCATAGCAATGAAGCGAACGGTTTCGGGCTTTTGTGCGGGTGATTGACGCTTGTTGCATGCAACAAACTGCTGACTGTTTGCTGTTTACTGTTGTTGCCGTTGTTGTTGTTGCTGTTGTTGCTGTTGCTACGGCCAGTCGATTTTTAAGTGGTCGTAACCGCAACGTTGAAAATACTTGCCAAATGGCCCCTCGGGCCCAACTTTCAACAGCCGGCAGGCCAAACAGGTAAACGGATAAACGGGCAAACAGGTGAAATGTTTGCTAAAAATCAACAGCAACAACAACAACAACAACAGCAACAATTGCGTTTGGCCTTTCTAACGTGCCCTGACTCTATCCTCTAACACCCCCACACCCAGCAGTTCCTCTGCTGCTGCTGTTGTTGCTGCTGCTGGTGTTGTTGCTGTTGCTGCCGTTGGCTTCTGTGCGTGTGTCAATATGCGTGCAACAAGTTTGCCTTGGCGTATTTTTGTGGGTGCCCCACACTTGAAATTTATTACAACTCGATTACTTGTATTTACCACACATATATATATATATTTTTTTTTGCTTGCCAGATATCGATCAGGCTGCCCCGTAGGCCGAGCTGCCAGGCGAAACAACTGCCTACCATTGCCTGCAGCCTGAAGCCAACAGCCAACAGTCGACAGTCGACAGCCAACAGTCCATGGTTTGTTGGCCATCGATCGCCCACAACAACAACAAAAACAACAACAACATGAAGCCTGCTGTAGCTGGTGTGTATGGCTTGAAGTCTGGGGTCTGCATGTAAATTAGCATATCGTGCGCGTAATCTGGCCAACAGGAGGCTCCACTTTGCATCCTGCTGTTGCGGCATGCGAAGGCGTCATCGGAATTGCAATTGGAATCCCAGTCGCAGTTGCAGTCACGCAATGTGCCACAGCCCAAGTGGTGACCGCTGTGTGGGCAGCTGCACCAACTCCTTGCCACAATTGCAGTTGCAAGCGGAGTTGCAGTTGCCAGTCTTTGTGCGTGCAGCACTTTAGCTTAATGGCATTTTATCTGTTGCAGTCGCTGCCAAAAATTGCGCATACGCAGCGTCGTCGTCTGTGATCAAAAGTGTTTGTTATGCAAGCATAAAGCTGCCAGAAATTATTTGCTTATATTTTGTTTTCGATATAATTTCATATGAACATTGAGCATACAACATTAAACATGCCACATTCCACATTCATATGCAATTGGCAGCGAAAATTGTGCACATTGTTTTCTATGTCATTTTAATATGCAAAAGTTTTCCAAAAAAAAAAACCTGAAAACTTAGGAGTAACTAAGACACTCAAGCGTGTCCTTCAACTGACTAACTTACAGTTATCTATGCATGATGCTTGCCAACAAAATTTTGTGCGCTTTGTGTTGATGCTGGTCAAGGAACTGCAACATTAAGTCAAGTCCGACCAAAAACGAATTTAATTCCGTTTTTATTGAGTTGACAAATCCAATTAGCAGCAAAACTTTTTGGCCATTTTTAAAGCCAACGCAAAAAAAATAGTCGTAAAGGATCTCTATGAAAAAAGCCCCAAAGCACTTGAAGACACATTCATATCCTGGTCATATGCCCCAGAGCGTCGTCGGCTCGCTTTAGCACTTGCCCGCAATATGCCATTAGAGCGCACGAACTTTTTCGGCCCTCTGCTGCTGCGGCGAGTTCAAGTTCTACTCCGGTTGTTGTTGTTGTTGCCAATACTATGGCTGCCACTGTGTGCTGTGGTTTCCACTGCATCCGCATGGGCGACACGTTGAAGCCGCATTGTTAACTGTTGACTTTTCTTAAACTTTTGCCAGTGTCTCTTTCTCTCTCTCTCTCTCTCTCTCTCTCTCTCTCTCTCTCTCTCTGTCTCTGTCTCTGGTTGTGCAAGCGGGCGGCCGTCGCATAAAAAATGTATACCAAATCCCTGCACTGCAGCTGCAGCATTACGTGGTTAGCGAATTTATTATGCAGTGCCTCAGTTCTCAGCCTCACTCTCTCTATCTCTCTCTCTCTCTTCCTCTCTCCCTATCTTCCTCTCTCTCTCTCTTCCTCTTCCTCTCTCTCCCTCTCCCTCTCAGCCACTGCTGGCTCTGTGGTCTATGCTAGTGGCACTAGACGACGCCACATCCAAAAGCCGCCAACGCTGCGTATATGTGTAGACTATTTGTTGTGTGTGTGTGTGTGTGTGTGTGTTCGTGTGTGTGTTACCAAGCACACCAGCTGACTGTGTGGCTGCTTTATCGACTAATTGCCATTTAACAAACAAATCGTGCAAGAAATCATATTGAACCAGGCGCAATTCATTAGCTTGCCAAGCTGTCGAGCTGTGGAAATACTCAAGCACACAACTACATCTATTAATACAGTGACTAACAGATGCTCTACACTACATAAGACTTAAGAAGAATAAGATATTCAAATAATTATTCAAATAATTTACATTCACAATCAATGCAATCAATGTCATTGTAAGAACCAATTGCTTTCGATTATTTATGGCATATTTTAGATAGATATAATACATTTCTTAGAAGTTAGTAGCAAAGGCCATAGTTACATTAATGTATATATAATATAAAATCTATAAACATTAATACAACGCTTACGCCATTGGCCAAAAGACGACCTTCTGCCGTGTTTAACACAATCTTTGACAAAAATGATTCATGAATAAATGCGTGGCGTTGATTGACAGTTTATTAATGATTATATGCCTAATAATTAAAACGCTTGTCTTATTTATTTATTTATGCATCTATAATTTATAATAATATTATATTGAAAATTCCAATGACATAGAATTTCAACATATTCATATAAACTAATCACATGGAAATAGTTTTTTTTTTTTTTGATTTTTGTTGAATTTTTGAGTTTGGTATTTATTTTAAGCAACTTTAGAGAGAGTCAGAGACTTTAAAGTGGAGGCATTTATTTATTTATTTATTTATAACATTATTATGTGAATGACATATAGATAATCAAACTAAGGGAAGACTTTTTATAATATAAACAAATAGGTTTATAGTAATTTTTGACAGAGATCTATTTGAAAGAGCTAGTCATGTATTTTAAGAGACTCTTCATAGATATAGAGTATTCAGAGCTTAAGCAAGCACATGCCACATTGCCACATTGCCACATGCCGCACACAATACACATGGACATCAAGTTGCATTTGGCTTTTGGTGTAAGGACAGCGTCCTGCATCGACTTGAACGCACTTGCTTAAAAATTCTATTTCTTAAACGTGCTCGCTGGAAAACATCCTTGCGCCTTGAGCCACAGGCTCCTGGCCGACTGTGTGGACTGCAGCCATACATATGTAAGTATTCCATATATATGTAGAGCAGCCAGTGAGTTTGAGAGAGAGAGAGAAAGAGAGAGGGGGGGGGGGGTGATGGAAAGTAGTTGCAGTTGTAGTTGGAGTCGAACTCAGAGTCTCTGTCTGAGTCTGGCGCTGTGTCTTGGCTGCTGCTGTGCAAATTTAAGTGTTTTGTACGTGCGCCAACAGCAATTGGCAAATTCAAAGGCGTGTTAGCATGCCATCAGCAGTTGAAAGGCCAAAAGGGAGAAAGCAAGAGAGAGAGAGAGAGAGAGAGGGAGAGAGTGAGAGCAATAGAGGGGCGGAGATGGTAGCGACACATGAGCAAGCAAGTCGAATTGAGTCTCTGGGCAAACTGCATGCCCTGGAGGGTGTTTGAGGGCGAATTATCCTTTCAATTTGACTTGGCATATGTGTGTGGAAGCAAGTATTCTTTGTGTTTGTATGAGTGTGTGTGAGTGTGTGTGTGTGTGTATGTGAGTGAGTCGAAATCGCATTTTAAATTTGAAATGTCTTGAGATTTTCTTTTGCCAATTCGCATGTCCTTTACCATATTGACGTATGCCTTGCGCCCAGTTCCGATGTTGCTGCTGTTCCTGCTGCTGCTACTTTGGTATGCGATGGGGCACATATCGCAATTGATTTATATTGAAAAGTCTTAGCCCAATGCCGGGTGTCTTGGCCACTTCCACTTCCTGGACAGCAGCTGATTCTAGCCATAACTGACTAGCGACTTCTGACTGTGGTTTCTCGCTGCGGCCTCGAACGGAAGTCACATCAATTGGACTGGCTGATATGGGTCGAACCACAGTGGCTATATATCGTCGCTTGTGTGTGTAGGAGCTAACATGTCTGTGCCATCAGCAGCAACATCATCATCACCAACATCATCAACATAATGATCGGCAGCCAATGCTAATGCCACAAATTGCAGCAAACGAGTTGTGTGTGTGAGTGAGAGTGTGAGTGTGAGTGTGAGTGTGAGTGTGAGTGTGGCGACATGTTGACTGCGGCTGCAACATTTTAATGATGATTTCATGTAGGTGCCGCCAATAAACTCAATGCTTAAATATTGCATTATGAATGCGACAGCCTCGACAATTCCAACCAAAGACTCACTCATTTCATTCATAATTAGTTGAGCAGCAAATGCAACAGTAACAGCAACAGCAACAGCAAAAGCAACAACAACAGCAGCAACAACAGCAGCAGCAGCAGCAACAGCAGCCAGACGAACAACGAGACAATTGGCTAAACGTTTTATGGCCATAAAAGTACCGTTGACAATGCGAATCCGGCAACGAATACGAATACGTATGTGAATGTGCATTTGAATGCGCATCGCAGTCAGCGTACGCCCTGCAGCCAAATGCTGCAAACTTGTCAACTTTATGCTAAATATGCATATAATTTGACTGCGGGTTTTAGCCATCAACTTTAACTTGGCTAAGCTGTTAAAGTTGACGCAATTCAAGATTCTTTTCTGGGCGTAAAGGTGTCTGGGAACTGGCCTAACCTTATTTTGGAAGTATATTTTTGGGCTTATTAAATATACGCTGCTAAATTCCCAATTATGTTAATGAACTTATAGGACCAGCTGCCGCACTGTTAAGTCACTGTTAGATACTAGCTGTTAAGTTTTGACAGCTCATTGTTAGCTCACATTTAACTCAAAGTTCGCTTGCTGTTAACTCGCTGTTAAACTACTGTTAACTCATTGATAACTTCTGCTAAGCCACTGCTGAGAAGCTGTTAAATTATCGTAAGATGAATCTTAACATGATTGTTAAATTATTAAACTTCTCACTGTTAGCATTATTGTTAAATAAATTTTTACTCAAGTTTTAACTCGCTGTAAAATCACTGTAAATAAGTTTTTGACTTATGTTAAGTGAATGTTAAACTGCTGTTAAATTGCCATCAGCTGACTGTTAGCTTCATAGCAAGTTTGTCGACTGATTGAAATTAAAGAAGAAGAGTAGAAACGGTCACACTGAATAGAGGCACGTGTAAAATTGTTCCAATATATTTTCTGCATATTATTTGTAATCAAAAGCAGCAATATGTCTAAAGCCCATCCACCAGAGTTGAAGAAGTATTTGGACAAGCGAGTGCAACTAAAGTTGAATGGAGCACGCATTGTAATTGGAATTATGCGTGGCTACGATCCCTTCATGAACGTGGTACTGGACGAGGCTGTCAATGTGCCCACGGACAGCAGCAGCAAGAAGAAACGCATTGGCATGATTGTGGTGCGCGGCAACAGCATTGAATTGGTCCAGGCTGTAGAGAGAGTCTGATATTGATATGATCTATAGATGTGTCATACAATGAAACAATATAATATAGAGAAAGTCTAATGTTTACATGGACTATAGATGTGCCATAATTCCAATAGTTGTATCCATGTTTAATAACATTAAAACGAATAACTTGCCTCTGTTAAATTTACTAGAACTGCCTCTAATTTAATACTTATATTAGTGCTTTAGTCGTGTGTCGCGTTGTTATTTTTGTGAGCTTTACGTGTGGCTAGTCCATGGAGTACATGGCGTTCTAATCACTGTGATTATGAAATTAAATGCTTGGCCAGCCCTGTTGCCAACATTGCGAAATTGATAGCCCAAAAACAAACTGTCACGCAAGGGGGGCGGGGCAACTCAAGTGTGGGGGGAGGAGGGTAAAAGTGGTCAGCCAATGCACAAATGAAAACAGTGAAATTGGTGTTCATAATTCATGGCAGAGCTGAGGTAGGGTAGCTGCTGTTGCTTGGATAGTTGCTGCTGCTGCTGCTGCTGTTGCTGGTGGTCAAAGTGGTGCTGGTGGTGGTGGTGATGTTGGTGGTGTTGTTGGCTCTTATGTGGTGCTTAGCAAGTGGCAGTGCCTGCTTCTAGCTGCATGCAATTATGCAGTGGAACACCTTCGCGCTGCCAGCATTAGTTCCACTGGAGGAGGACCAGATAAATATATGGTGTGTATGTATGTATACATATGTTTTGTATATGCCAATGCATATGTTGCTATTATTTTATTTTTAATTGAATTGATACATTTTCCAGTTGCAGCAACAGAGGCGACAAACGATTGAAGTGCCCGCTAGTTGATGCCATCGATTCTGCGATTTTGCGATTTGCATGCCCCCTGGATAAGTTGATGTTGTTCATGTGGTTGTTGCTGTTGTTGTTGCCACAGTTCGTTGCAAATGTTGTTCGATTTCGATTTGGACTTCGTCTTCATGTTGCGCTGCTTGTCGCTTGTCACATTGACAGACAGAGAAACACCTTGCCCCGCATCCCAGTTGCATGCCACCGCTGACTGACAAACTACAACGCAGACGCGTCTGCAGCTTTGCGTTTGTGTTCTTTTTGTTGTTTAATTTTTTACTTAATTAAATTTGAATTTGTAATTTGCGCACCGCAGCTCAACTATTTTGCGGCAACGTCGATGTCGACGCCTGCAAAATAAATCTGCAAGCCATATGAGCTATGCTGTGTCTGTTGCAATTGTTGTTGCTGATGTTGTTGCTGATGTTGTTGCTGTTGTTATTGTTGCTGTTGTTGTTGTCACTGATGTTGTTGTTGTTGTTGTCGTTGCAGGCCATTGCCATGCTCTTGCCATGTTGCTTAGCATTGAAAATGATGTACAAGTTGCTCTTGCTGTAGATGTTGCTGTTGCTGATGCGTTGGTGTGGCGACCAGACCAACGCCTGGCCGAGCCTTGCGGCTTCGCCTCTGCCGCTGCCAAAGCCGCTGGCTGCCTATGTCTCTGAATGACTGACTGCGTGTATATTGTGTGTATGTGTGAGTGTGTGTGCGTGTGTATGTCTGCGCACTTGCAGCGAAACACTCCCACCCAGAGGGGGCATGCCGCAGTCGCAGTCAGCGCAGCATAAGATTTATCACATTGTTACACAGATTGTCTGCAGATTTTATATATATATTCACATACAACCATATATATGTATATGTATGCAGTCATGTGACTGTATTCATATACCCTATACGCTTCTGAGGATGATGCAGCACTGCACCCGCAACACAAACTGCAAATCCAAAGCATTCAGCGAGCGGCTAAGTGAGCGCTGCCTGCAGATGCTGTAGGTGACGAGGGTGGCTCGAAATATATGGCTAAATTATAGGTGGGAGAAAGTTTTTTGGGTTGTAAATAAAAACCAAATTTATGCCTGAAATTATAGATGTGGAAAATGTGGGAAAAAATATTGCAAACAAATAATTACGAATGAAACTTTTAAAGAGAAAATTTTGATTGTTAAGATGAAATATTTCAACTCTAAATTTAATACAAAAATGAGATGAGATTTTTGGTATTAATAATTATAATTATAATTATAATAATATTTATTTCAATTCATATATTTTATATTATAATAGTATGTTTTTCATAGTCTTTGGGTGCCCTGCGCTGTGACTATAAATGCAGATCAGATCAGTGATCTGTAAGTCTGTTGAACTTCAGAGCGAGGGAAAAACTATTTGGTTTTGTTTTTCCCAGTCTCGATGTCTATCTGTCTCTTCGTCTGTCTGCCTGGCAGAGAATGTTGCATGCGCGTCTGCAATTGCCAATGTAATGAGCTTGATATGCATTTTCCGAAATCACACTAAACAGATGTCGCATTCAAGGAGTAGTCCATGTTGCTAGTTTGTCGCCCTCGTCGTCGCATTGGTCTCTGGAGCGAAGTCAAAGCAATTTTTCCTTTTTTTTTATTTGCAGTTGGTGTTGCTGTTGTTTGTGGGGGAGTTGCGAGTTTTGTCTGTGTCTGGGCAGCGATTTCCTTGTTGCATGTCACATTGAATGAGATTGAATAAAATTTCCAAGTAAAAACTGTTGCTCTACATGGATTTTATGGTATATTAATAGCGCCTAGGCATATTCATTTTTGTGGCAGCGGCTGAATCTGAATCTTCGAGATTGCGCTTGCTTCTAACCGAGCATAAAGTGTAACAAATTTTTATGTTTCAATCAGACAAATTGTTGGAATTGGATTTGGAATTGGTGGCCAGTTTACAGTGTTGAGTTGCCAGTCTGTTATGTTACACTGTTCGTCCATTTGTCTGTATGTCTATCTGTCCGTTAGTTGTTGCTGTTGCAGGTAGCAGTGGCACTCGCCTGGTGGTCGCGGTTGCCACATCAAATCGAATATTTTAATGTGCTGCCAATCGAATTGATTTGGTTTCAAACTCCATTCCCACACACACACACACACGCATTTACACTCACACACACATACATACAGCGGGCGGAGGCAGACACAAATTATAATAACAATAATATTAAGAAAACATTTAATTTCAATAATTCGAAAGTTTTGCTCTTAATGAAAGGTTTTCGGCTAAGCTGAGTGGCTGCTGTTGCGACTGTGCACCGCATACAACTGGCACCCACTGTGCGCACACTGTGGTGCATAGAGCCTGGCGTCGGCCTAACCAATTCAAGTTAATTACTTTTCACTGCACTTGACTTTGGTCACACGCTCAATCTGCCTGAACGTCGACAACGACAACGACGACGACATCGCTAGCTGCCCGTGGTTTTTCTCACCAGGGAAATTTGCCAACCAGGAAACGGAGAGACAAAGACACTGACTGCATATTGTATCTGCGTTCGCTGAGTGGCAGCAGCAGCCGCAGCCGCAGCCG
>JBANCZ010003782.1:0-11696 GCA_037040025.1 Sphaerogastrella javana | reverse complement strand
GAAGATAATGTTCTTTCGGCTTTGAATATATCGATTACACTTCAGTATTTGTTATTTCAGTTCGATCGAATTGTTTATGTGATTGGTTCGGTTGGAAAAAGAAGATTCTTTCGCGCTTGAGATGACTTTAGAAAACTTTTCTGATGCAGCAGATTGTGTGTCGTTTTTAAAGGCAACAATGATCATGATCCGAATATTCTGTTCTCTCTCAAAGAAATTGTTTTAAGTTTTTCAAATTATAGTACAAGTATTACTGACATGTGAATTGTAGCCTGATAGCTATCAAGTTAAACTATAAATTATAATGTTATTGTTAATTTGAAAAGTTATATATTCTCATGTGTTATACATTTAGTTATTTGTATATATTTATATGTTTTTTTATCTTTGTTTTCATCATCATATATAGTTTTTTTCTAACATTTCCAGCTACAGTCTCCAATGAATTGCCCCAGCAAATAATAATACTCCGCCCAGGCACAGTTTCAAAATAAATTAAAAATAAATGAGACCTAAGTTTGCCATTTAAAAAATGTGTGTGAGCGTGTGTGTGCGTGTATTGACGTGATATAGAACTATAAATATCGTGTGTAATTATTTACTAAATTGCGATGTGTTTTCAATCAAAATGTCACATGTTGCGCTTAGTTTCGATGCTTTTGTTGCTTGTTGTTTGTGTCCTGTTGCACAAGCAAAAACACGGCTCATTTGGCGGCACTTGTTGTACGCTGCTGTGTGTTTTTCGATAAAACATACTCACACTCATACTCACACTCACTCTCGCATTCGTGCTCAAACTACATGCTGTATCTGGGGCTCTGTACTCAAGCATCTAAGATTCAGATATGGCGCCGCATTGTCGCTCTATGCTTAACGATATCATTTCTCCGTCTTTATTTATTTTGTTGTTGTTCCCTTTGCGTTTTCTTTTGTTGCGTTTGCTTTGCGTGTCTTTTTTTTTTGGGGCGTGGTCCTTCACACTACGTCTGATTATTATTTATTTATTGCAATTGATAGCTATATACTTATGCTTAATATGTATACTATATACATACCATGTATATTTGTGCACTTGCTCAGGGTTGTTTTTGTCCTGAAGCAATTTGCATGGTGTGTATATTTTTAGGCAACAGATGACGTCACTTGTCTGTTTATAAATATTCCGAGTAATGTTGATATTATCTTGATAATGTTGCAACAAAAGACAACATCGTATTGTCACTTTGTATACGTGTCTTATTAGCACGTGCTGCCTCCAAATGTTTTTGTTTTCATTGGGAAAGTGGAGCAATTAACAGTCTGTAGTCTATATAGATAGAATGCTTTCATTTTGGTTTCTCTCTGTTATTTTTATATTTGTTGAGGCATCAATTTGGGTCAATTCTGGTTGAGATTTGTGTTATGTATGTATGCCTTCTTGTGTGTGCTTAGCTTAAGCGCTTGTTGCTCCTCCGTGTTATTGTTTCAAATTCATTTCAAATTTCATTTGAATGTCTCGACTCGCGTCTCTCGATCTACGCCCACTCTAGAAATGTCCATGCCCAAGCAACTCTGCCGTTCAGCCAATCTCGCACTTAATGAGTGAAATGAAGCAGCCCCCACAATTGCACAAATATACCATATACATATACAGCTACATATATACAATAGCTCACACACACACACACACACACACACACACAATCAGCGCACATATGCAAGCGTTTATAATGAAATCAAGTGAATTCAATTAAATTACGGACTACAGATCAAACTTTTGTTGCTGTGTGGCATCAGTCATTTTTTATTTTGTAGCTTCTGCAATATTCACAATTTTCATACGATCTATGTGTTAGTTTTTTAACGTAAATTGTTTTGCACCGTGATCTCTTTTTAACGCTCAGAATGGCAGCTAAGACTTATCAGAGGCATAAGCTTTTTTTGACAGTGACACCGACAGCGACAGCGACAGCCTCTGCTGCTGTTGTTTTATCTAATCAGTTGTCTTGGGCCCACTGTGCATATGCTTGATGCTGTGCAAATAGTGTATAGGATATACCTGTGTGTGTGTGCGTGTGTGCGTGCAATTCTCATATGAGCATGGGCCTAATGATATCTTTAAATATATCCAACTACAGCAAGTACTACGAACTAAGCTTAACCAAATTAAGTAGACGCTTGCACATTACGTAAGCATTTCAAAATTGTAATGGTCATTCGCCATGACTATATACAAATATATATGTACTATACATATATCTGTATGCTTTAGTCCCACTATATGTTCTGTGTATACATGCACATATCCCTCGTGAGGTCAGTGGCGAGGGCCCAGCAGTAATTAAGGCTTGTTATAATTTATCTTTGGCATGTTAAAAAGTCTCTCATTCGCATTTTTAATTAAACATTATTAACGCAATGCTACCACGCAGTCTGTATGCAATTGTCAGCGTTTATAGCGCTTTTTAGCTGGGGAATTTGTGATAACTTTAGTTCTATTAAAGCATAAAGCTGCCATTGAGAACTTTTCCTCATAATATAAAATATATGCCATATCAGTAGGTTCATTTATCAGAGTAAGAAAACGCAAAAACCACGACAAAAATGATCGACAAGCAGCAAATACTCGCACAAAATCAAATGAGCGAATGGAGTATATATGGATATACTGTATATGATTATACATTATTATATATGAATAAAATGTATTTATATATATTTAAAACTCTTTACATAGTATACATAACATACATATATAATAATTTGAGGTGCATTTTCATTTCAAGATTATATTTGTATACACAAACTACATAAATCTGTATTTCTTTTCGGTTTCTTCCAATAGATCATTGGCATTTTGGGTATTGTCTATGGCGTGCTTATACTTCAGAGCATTGGCACAATTGAGGTCAATGGCAACGTTGGTTTCCCGCCACAGGCAGCACTGCCAATTATACTGATCACCCTGGGCTCGATTATCGTGTTCATCTCGTTCCTTGGCTGCTGTGGAGCTATACGCGAATCGGTGTGCATGACCATGAGTTATGCTGTTTGCCTGCTGGTTCTGCTCATCCTCCAATTGACCATGGTTGTGTTGCTGTTTACCAACAAGGATAAGTTCAATCAGGCCATGGGTGAGGTCATTGATAAGGCCTGGCAATCTCGTGAATCTCGTGAAGGCGGTGTCTTTGATGCCATTCAGAAATCGGTGAGTCCTAATAACATTTTCGATTGTAAAACTTGTATATATTATATGATTTTCGGTATTCCTAATTAGCTGCACTGCTGCGGTCGCTCCGGACCTCAGGACTATGGCCTATCTATACTCAATGGACTACCTGCAAGCTGCTGCGATGGTAGCTGCCTGATTCCATCGAACATTTATGGCGGTTGCCACGACAAGTTTGTCGACCTTATGTCCGGCAGCACCGATGTGGCCAAATATGTTGGTTTGGGTCTGATTGCAGTTGAGGTGAGTTGTGCTTGCAGTTCATTTAAACTTCAAGAATGAATCTAATAAATATTTGATATTATTTTGCAGTTGGTTGGCTTCATCTTTGCCTGCTGTCTGGCCAATAATGTGCGCAACTATAAGCGCCGCAACGGCTATTAAACAATCAACAACAAGTCCACATAAAACATACACACACTGACACCTAAACACACCTACACACCTACACACCTATACACACACATTCGCATTAATTCTTTAATATGTATGGTCGTAGAACGCACAGAATTCAAAATGAATATAATGAAAACGAAAATATGAAATATATACTATATTTAAAACAAAAACCATTTGGTTGAAAACAAACAAAGAAAACATAAGTTATTTGTATTTTGAATCATTGATTGATATTGATACATACTTGAATTACTTTTTTACCTATTTAAGTGTAATACAGACGCTTACAAGTTGTTTAAATATTGCTTACTTATTCTATTGCTCTTAACAATTCATACAAAACAAAAAGAAAAAGAACAAATCATACAAAAAACGCATCCAAAGTCGTTGTACAAACAGTAAACATTGCTAAAGAACAATAATTAACATTAAAAACTACAAATCAATGTTATATAAATTGCAAATTTATTTAATATACTTAACAATTTCATATACAAATTTGTATACAAAGCCTTAAGCCCGTAAACTTTGTTTGTACCAGTTAAAGACCAAACCAAGAAGTGTCCAACAAGTTGATTATGTATAGTGTATATATATATATAAAATATATACATTCATACGCATATGTAATTAGTTTATACGTATACATAGCGAGCTGTTCGTTATATTATTGTATATTTTTTAATCTCCTAAAGTTGAATTGAATATTGAATAACTTGAAACTCGAATTGCATACAAAATAACTAAAAAGAAAGAATTCAATGATTAATGGCATTTACAAAGCGTATTTATATACATATACAACAAAGAAAATAAAATACAAAAAACCGAAACAACATTCGTCAATCTAATTCCATGTACTACTACTATTTATAATTATAGAGAAGTCAAGTTTTCAACTGCTACGCTCGCTCGTAATTGACATGCAAATTGTTTGCGCTGCTGCATTTGTTGTGCCCTCGACGCTGTCGATATGGCAACTGGCAACTGGCAACTGGCAACTGGCAACAGTCTGGGCTGACCTTCGGACACTTGTAGCGGTTTGTTTACTGTTCGATTGACATGTTCGCCGTTGCGATAAGTCTACGTGTATGTTTGGGTGTACTCCAATGGGGGTTTCAGGTACTTTTTAGGGTGTGTGTTGAATGTCAGTCATAGTCCCTAGTTAACAATTAAATTATATGTTTCTGACGTCTTTGCAATATGTATGTACTTAGAAATACTTCATATACAATATGATAGTATCCATGTTATATCTTAGCCTAATCTCTGTTATAGTTTTAGACCTGAAATAATACCTTAACATAGTTGATCAGTCATCAAGAAAAGTTTTGCTCTGGCAATTTTTGATTATCAATTTATGTGTATACAATATATACTATAATACGGCATTTAAACGGATATTCTAAGTCAAAAGATGTGATTTGTTTGTCCAAGATTCTGTATAGATACGTACTTATTGATGAGTCAGATTTTCAGGGCATATTTTTAGAATGTATTGACAGAACACGCAAAACTATTTCACACATCATTAACGCCTTTTCTAACGGCCTAAGAGACGTTTGTTTGTTTTTTTATTTGTATAGTTTGTATTGTAAATATAGTAAGTGTTTTTCATACTAAAACGTATAGTGCACTGTTCACAAAGTGTTTTGTTATGAGATCAATTACTGTGAGAGTGCGGTAATATTAAATAAATGAATTCACTATTTGGGATAATGACGATAATTATTGATGAAATATAGCCACCTTTGGTAGTAAGAGCTCAAAGCTTGGCTTTGTTCTCTTTTAGCCTGACGAAAAAGTAGAGCTAAAACATGTAGACTAGTTGTATGAATTGGAAATGTGTGCGCAGCGACATCATTTTATCCAATTTATAATTTGATCAGTGTTACTTCATTATTCGCTATATTGCAATACGGAGCATATTTAAATACTTACTTACATACTTTTGTTTTGTATATAGTACATATTCTAAGTTTCTTCACTGCTCCATTTATTGTATTTGCAAATAATCAGGTAAGTAATCTAGTAATCAAACAAATTGTTTTAAATTGTATACAAAGATGTATTTTGACCAATAGAAACACTTCTGTATGCATTGGTGGCTCGTGGCGGAGGCACTGTTCACTTGAAATGCGGTTCAGGTGCTTGGTATATAATGTTTTTTTTTTAACTATACAAGCGCGCGTAAGTATTTGTGTTTTAAATTAAATAATATTTTCAAATTGATGTAAAATGTTTTCGTAGCTCTGCTTTTTATGCAATTTCTATAAGTTGGAATTCATTATTGGGAAGTACGTTGAAGTAAACTCTTTGAAGAACATGAGGAATAGATTTGATTAAATCTATAAAAATGGTTTATTAAGTTTGGAGAAATATTAATTGCCGTTTTAACTGTTGATTGGGCTATTGCGTTTCAGATCGTTGAAATATTTAAAACATTACCGGCTAAGGTTACACATCATAAATTAATCATAAGCACCCTTTTTTATTTTTAGGGAGAGGGTATAATTACCTTCATTTGTCAACAGAATTTCAAAATAGTACCTGCATTAAGTTGATTGTATTATGTTTATAAATATAATTAACATTTTATGAGTTCCCTTATTTCATAAAGAACTAAAACTGTGATGAAAGAATTATTTTTCCTCAGTTTCTAAAGCAAGTTATATATTAAACATTCGTGATGAGTTTTAATTGGGAAATTGTGGGATCCGTGGTAGTAATAGCTTCTATAGGCTATAACATTTTACTCTTTTTAATGCATATCTTTTTTGGCATTAACTATTTTACGTACTGCTACGACATTAACCCAAATAGTAATGTTTCATCACCGGATTTTGAGGAGTGTAAGGATGTTTTTGAATTGTACGCTCTTTATGTCCCCACAATAGTGATTTCACCTTTTTTAATATGTGCAACATCTATGGTAACTATTAATTTAGCAATATTCTGAGATTGTAATAATGTTAACTAACTCATCATACAGAAGCCTAATTTATTCAGATTATGGTCTTTACTTCAAACACTGAACATTATTAGCGGACTTTTATTTGTAAAATATCTCTTTTCATTCGCTAAGACTTCAGTCATTTGGAGACACTCTTTTTTCTTAGGTATGATAAAAACGGACGATTTTAACCTCACATATAATAATATATATTACAGGCATTGTTGTTGTAATAAGTTTAATCATTGCATACAACTCCAGAAAAATAGTCAATGCCAAAATAAGGAAAGTTACTCCACGAGCAGAAACAATGGAGGATTTATACAGTTAATATACGATGCAAATGTGATTCATGCTAACAAAAGTCCGGTAATTATACAGATGAACTTATATAATTTAATTTCCTCAAGCTTATACATAAATAAATAGAGCTGGACAACAAACGATGGCATCGCCGAGAGTATCAAAATTATTAAAATTGTCACCATCGATAGTTTTTGACTTACGTTTATTATTCAACTTATACGTAAGTATTCATTCATAAGAAAAAGCAAACAAATATTTTATGTAAATGTAGGATTATTATTATAAGTTAGGGGGGAAAATTCTGCACTGCGGCCTGCTGGGATGAGGCCTATTGTGCCCTTGTAAATGTAGGAATAAAGTGTATAATTAAAATTTATGCGAAAATTATAATTTTATAATTATATTAGTGGTGAATTTGTTCATTATCGATATAGATTGATTGCTATCAGTCTGTGTATCCTTTCAAATATCAGTAGATGCGAATTATCGATATTGTATGTATTTTTTTTTTGCTTCCTTGTTTAAACTACACTTATGTTCTACTTTTAATCAGCAATATATTGGTATGACATTTATGGCAATATTTTGGATCGATAACGCTTATATATCGATATTTTTAATTTAATTTTTAGTTTGATTCATTACAAAAATTCATATTTTAAGAACAACAATGATTTGCATACTGCATAATCTTGAAATACGATTAACTCAATATGATACACTATAATATCCAATATCGCACTGGAATGGATGACGACGAATGTGATAACATTAATTTACCAATGGTAGAACCACGAACAGGTATATATAGTAAAATAAATTTTCGGTTTTTTCTAAAGAAAATTCTCATGGTGAAAATAACCATATATTTTGTTGATAGTTTATGCATTCATTTTAAAAAAAGATGATATCTTAACCACATGTCGTGACATCAAAAAGTTAGTTGTATAAATTATTATTCGTAGAGATTCATGGGTCGACCACAAAAAGATAATTTTATATTGAATGTGGCAAACTTTCCCACCAATATTCTGTTGGTATGTATGCGAAAATTGAAGCTGAGCGGCTAAATTGTCCACAATTCAATCAAGTCAAATTGCAGTCTGAAGAATATATACATTTGCCAACGCAGTTTTGAATGATGGCAATGTTAATGGTATCGGGCGCTCAACAATATTGTATGTTGGCAGTCCGCGCCGTATGCACGAATACACGCAAGATGCAATGTTATACGTTTTACAAATATCACCGACCTTTTCATCACTTACATGTACAACGGCGACGATTAATTCCCTTCATCGGGAACGGCTGGTTCGATTTGGGGCACAATATCCGTCTATACGATAGCCCAAACAATCATTCATTCATTTCATTCGGCGCATCAAATGATGTATTTATTTCAAAACGAAACTGTGTTTGTCAAAGCATTTTTTAAACACAGCGTCTAAAAATCAATTATATACAGTTTTTTTTTATTAATCAATTTGTCTTGGGTGTAACAAAGTGCACCTGGGTTCGCAAGTTATATATAAATTGTACATTTAGAATCTTAACGTGTTAAAAAATTTTTTTTGGGTTTCAAGGTTTTGTTATACTAGCTGGTGCATTAGTTTTCATTTGTGCTATACTATAGGCCGAATAGGGTTTTTTATATGCAATATAATTGGCGTTGGTAAGAATCCATTAAAAATTAAAAGTTTTTATAAGTTCGATTAACAAACCACATATTGTTCTATAGTTCTGCTTATACAGGAATTGTAGATGTTAGTAAAACATTACCACAAAATACTTCAAAGTCAACCTTCGACCGGATCTGATGAAAATACAGAGGACATAATTGGTTAAAATTTCAATTGAAATATTAAATTAATAAAAGAACAACTATGACAATAATAATTAATAATATAATAAAATTATTATTGTAAAGTTAATATGAGTCAGGAAATTTCGCTTGCCAAGACTAAAAAGAATAATAATTTTAAATAAATTAATTATAATAATAATTATTATAAGTATGTAATTATTATAGTTTAAATTGAAAATTTATAAAGTGAATGTTGCCCTTAAAATAAATGTAGTTACAAACAGTATTATTTATTATTTCGGTTTGCTTCTCTATGAAGTTTGATGTTTAATTCGAACTGCAATAAAGCAAAAGCGCACATTTTAAATTCCTACAATCTTGAGATTTCATTTCCCGGACATGGGCTTCTTCCATCCCGGAACAATCAATATATTGTATTGTAGTATTTTACCATAGGGTCAAACCCGTAGTGCATACGATTGAAATAGGATTTATTTGATAAAACATGTAGGTATATCGTATATCGATATTATTCATTAAAATAAGGGATGTGGTAATTACAGCAAATTATATGGTAGCTTCGGTCTTTGTATAGTTTACTTATCCCATCATTTCCTGTGTGTAATTCGCGGTCTATAGACGTGTTCAATAAATATGTCGTCACTGTGGAAATATGTGGGCGTTGCAGTTGTATCAATTTCAGTGGCGTACAACATTTTCCCCTTATTTGTGCTATTTGCTAACTTGAATGAATGTATACATAACTGCGTGACGACCGATCCTCTAGGTAATTTTGAAACTTAATACATATGTGTTTTTTCTTCCTAATTCGTATTTATTAATGTGTCTTTAAAGTTCGAAATGGTTATGACTGTCAGGGAGCCCTAGGTACATATCTATTCTATATGCCCACTGTAATTTTATCCTTGGTTGTCGGTTTCGGAAATTGCCGGGTAAATACCAAATGTTTGTATGGCTCAGATAATATTTTTAATCTGTGCTTTAAATTAGAACATTATCTGCTTGATAATCTGGGTGGTTTTCCAAAGCGCTGTTATAATATGTGCTGTTATTCTCTTTATCTGTGGTTATTCGTTTGGTAATGAAACACTGAAACTGTTGGATTTTAATGCCAACGGTAAGTCCTTTTTACTAAAATAAATCAATAATGATCCATAAAGAATGTATTAGCAGTTCTTTTACTTGTGGGACTGCTATTGGTTGTATATCATCTATCACAAATAGTTCGATCTAATGGTTCAAACGTGGAAGAAGCCAAGGACATAACAGCGGAAAGAAAATCTTGCATCAGATCGTAATTAGTTTAAACCAGGGTATGAAACCGAATAAAAATAAAGTTCCGGTTTCGGTTTCGGTTTCACCAGACGTTTCGGTTTCAATTTCGATCGTGAATTTTGATTCGGTTACGGTTTCGGTTTCGTTCAGGATTCGGTTTTTGCAAAAATTGTATTTATTTACTTTAAAAATATTTATTTATTTTAGGTCCAATAATAGATTTGCACGAATCATCGATATGGAGTCCAAGACGGTGGAACTTAGTTTTCTTCGTGAAGGTGGCATACTAAATTTAAAACTGGAAAACAATATTCCCATTGTAATCTGCGTTTCAGAAGCAGCTAACTCATTCTTCCAATATTGGAGAACATAAAAATAAATTTTTGTGCAAAATGTTTAAATTGAACAAACAATACTTTTGAATATTTGAAATACTTTTGATGCCAACTTTTACCACGTTTTGTTGATGATCAGATGGTCAGATTATCTAATTGCTAAACAAATTCAATTAAAATAAATTTGTAAATAAGGATAAATCCAAAATTGTATGTAAATATGTAAAATGAGAATAATTCAAATAACAACTGTTTCAAATGATTCGGTTTCGGTTTCCTTTTTTGCACTTTGGTACATTAAAATATCGGTTTCGGTATCGTTTTTGGTATTTAAAAATGAATCGGTTTTAACGGTTACGGTTTCGGTTTCACTCCCTGGTTTAAACTGCTCTAATCTTGTCTAGCAAATCGAATACCTTGTTATTTCAAATATAAAACATTACATTTAATAAACACAATTTCTATTTCTTAAACAGATAAAAAACAGATTGAGCCTGGTTTGGCTTGTTTTACTCAATCATATTTTATGTAATCGGTAACCATACCGATACCAGTCGGGTATTTATACCTATTATGCTTAAACTTTGTTTTCCCATCACTACTTAAATAAAATTTCTTGTATATGAGTTGAATTAATGATAATCTGTTATTATTTTTGAGCAAAGTAACTAATGTCCAATAATACCTTTAATTATTTGAATTAGTATGGTAAATATACCCATCATTAGTACGATTGGACTCTTTTAATGAGAAAGAATTCTCATTTGTACATAGGATAAGAAACAGAAGGATGTGTCGTTTCATTGTAATAGTAATTTTTACAGGTTTTGTTGCCCTTAATCTTTACACTTCATATACCTACATTATAAGTTTCATACATGTGTCTGATGTAAATGAAATCAGTGATAAGGATGAAGGTAAAATCTTGTATGTAAATTATGTTGAATTTGAAAAACATACAAAATGTGTTAACAGAGTCTATCGGAAATACATTAGTGGAACAAGGTGTACTACAGCTGGCAAATGCATTTTACGGACTTACATTCGTTTGCTTTGGAATTCAGGTACATATTCAAAAATCAAATTTGTTTCAGTTACTTCCCTAGATTCAAATATTTAATTAATTCAGAAGAAACTTATGATTGCAATCTGGATAATGTTTGCAACATTGGCTATTCTGATGTCTTTAATGTGGGACGTTTGGTTCCTATTACTGGATAATAACGAAATTGAGGGTAGAGTAGTTTTAACGTCTGTGTTTATAAAGAGTAAGTATGTTCAAATTCTATAAACTAAGACAACATTTCGTAATGTAATCCACAGTATTTGGCGTTAGCTCCATATTTGTGGTATCAAATTATCTCAACGGACTTGTTCATGCGAATAAAAATGTAA
>JBANCZ010003781.1:0-11705 GCA_037040025.1 Sphaerogastrella javana | reverse complement strand
CAACTGCGGCGCAAAAGTGCGCCAACAAAATTTCATTTTCACATACAAAATATTTTACGCCTAAACAAACAATACAAGTAAAGTGCTATAAAAAAAAAAAAAAAAACAATTATTTGCTTTAAAAATACATAAAAAGTGAACATTACATTGAGCTCTATTTAAATAAAATAACATAAAAATTGCTGCTTTAATAACATTAAATTGATATAATATAGAAATATCCTCTTGTGGCATCCTCAGCTGCCTCTTCTACTGCTGCTGCTCTTTGCTTTGGATGAAACTCAAAACATAAGCAAGCAATATTGAAGCTGAACTGCGTAGTAGCACCGTATAATCATAAATATATAATTTATTAAGGGATATAACATTTTCAAAACTTTAAAGACATTTTTGTGGTAATAATTAATAGTGGAATACAGCTTAAACTCAGCCTCAACTGCAACTGCAAAGGCAACTAAGGACCTAAGCAGCTGAGCATCCTGGCCAGGAGCAGCCAAGCCAGGCCAGGGCAAAGTCAAGGCTCGTAAATAATTTAAGGTAGGCTACGTTGTCAGCAAAACCCCAACAATTTATGTGCAATATTTCTGCACATTTCTCTGTTCATTTTTCTTTAGATTCACTTTTTTTTTGGTCATTTTTTTGTTCATATTTTTTTTTCTCTGTGGCGCCGTCGTCTATCCATCCGGTCACCTTTGCCTTTTAGTGTTTTAATTTTTTTTTATGGATTTAACCAGGTTGTGGCTTTTATTTGCTTTTCTATTAATTTTCGTATTTTTTTGTGTTGAAAGTTGAAATTGAAATGTTGCCGTGTGCAAAATTTGGCCACTTTAAAAAGTTTCTGCTGAGCCGAGCATTTTTAATGATGCACTACAACGAAGGGGGTTCTGAGCCCGTTGAACCCCCCGACACATTAATGAGAGTCCTTTAAACTTATGCTTAGATTTTGTTGAGCGTGTTTGAAATTAATATACGCTACATTTCACTTTATAGCTCTTTATAATTATGCATGAATATGATTTAAATTATAAATGGTTTTCAGAGAGCTTATCCAATGTATCTGGATTAGTATGATATCGTATAGCTAGGCTGCAAGGCTGTCAAGTGTTAATTAAATGCCAATTGGATTATCGAATAATGGTCATTGTTTATTGTTATATTCTGTCCCAGGG
Organism: Sphaerogastrella javana; assembly: GCA_037040025.1. Lineage (NCBI taxonomy): Eukaryota > Metazoa > Arthropoda > Insecta > Diptera > Drosophilidae > Sphaerogastrella > Sphaerogastrella javana. The sequence continues at coordinate 10,536 of JBANCZ010003781.1, read as the reverse complement.
CAGTTAACGATTGGGTCACGTAATACTTTCATTACAAGTCCATTACTTAAAGCCTTCGAGCTTGGTCGATAGGAAAATACTCTCTAAATCAAATAGAAGACATATTAGAAAATTTTTTTTTTAATAAAAATTTGATAGTACTTGAAGATACAACTTTTTAAAATGGCAAGATTGATGTTGATCTACATTTCATTGACCTTTAACGTAGTATAAATTTGACTAAATATGGAATTAGAGATCTATTATCTTGACTATATTCCGCATAACTAGGGCAGTAATCTTTAGCGAAAATTAGTGTAAGAGTATAAGTTCAATAATATGATATGATAACATGATAATATTAGTAGTTTATTACTTTCTTTCTTTCAATCAATTTATATTAAAACATTAAATTTTTATGAAATAAAAAATATATATTAAATATTATCCAAAAGTACAGTTGTTATAACCTAAAAACTCTTAAGAATTTGAACTTTTACAGAAATTAAATGCCAGATGCCTAATGTCAAACGTTCATCAATAGAAATTTAAGTTTTTGAATTCAACATTTGTTTACAGCGCATACAAAGGCACCTTTTGCTATACTTTTGTTTATTTTGTGTCATTTCTTTTGACTCGACAATTCAAGTAGTGCAACAACAACAGCAACAATACTCTGCAATCTCTGCGTGTGTGCAGGTGTGTGTAGGTGTGTTTTAGTTGTATAAAATTTGTATGCAGCACTAACACGAATGCCGTCATTTACCAAGAGGTTTTTGTTCCACAATTTACGCTTTTATTTCTGTGTCAGGAGGCAAGTCCTTACCAGAGCAGAAGCTGACACACACATGCACATTATGTATGTACATATATCTAGTATATATACGCATATACACTGACAACTATATATATGTATATAGTTGGCATAATTCTAATTACCACTTGAGCGGTCGCCGTGAGTCAGCGACTTAGCGATTCAGCAAACTAAGAGCATGCGGAAAAATGCAGAGTTTACAAGTTCCAACAGTCCTCAGAATATATATACATACACATATATAAATATATGCTATATATATATATATATAAATAAATATGCTAGGTATTTGCACAATATGTGCATTATTTTTTATACAGGACAAAAAGGAAAAAGTAGCGTTACGCATTGACAATGTGAAATGCGCCAACAATGCGTGAAATGTGACAACAATGCGATTCTTTTCTACGCCATTGTTTGATTGCTCTGTGCTGCCTTGGATCGTAGACAACACCACGAAACCTCAACACACACACACACACACAAGCACACACATACTAATATCACATACTTGTAACTAGCAATATTGCGCATACGCCACATAAGACCGAACATAGGTATTTTCCCATGAAATGCCCGCCCATAATTGCGCATTTGCCGGTTCGCTGAATGCTCGTAGCTCAACCACACAAACCACACACCTCTCTGCCTGTTACATATAACCATATTCCGGCATATTGATTATAGCCGGAGCGTAGCTCTGTCACTTTAATGTCGTTTTTAATTTATGCGTGAGTTTGCAGTGAAATATGAACTAAGTATTCTTTTAATTTAAACTAAAGGATGTAACGTTTACTCTGTACATGATCCGAAATTAAAGGATATATAGGTTTTTATTTATTTTCGCATATTTACCTTTAGTTATAATCTCTCTATAAACGAATCATAGTTTATTTGCTCAATTTGTTTGCCGTAACTGTAGCATACTTTTCTGAGTGGCACTTGATGCAAACCTGCTCAGACTTGTTGGCTCAATCTCAAAATGCAAAATAATAATAATAATAATAATAATAATAATAATGCGATCATTATAATCATGCAATTTGAACACAGGATGAAAAGCTCTAAAAGAAAATTGCCTGAATAGCTGGTAGTGCACAAACAACTGAGGGCCATAATGGTTACCCAAGAGTCGATTTGATGAACATCGTAAATTCGTTTTTATTGAAAGTGACAAAAGACATTACTATAGATTGGAAACTATACATATACTATATATATAGATATGTATATAATACATATTGCAGCGTCTGGCCATTGGGTGTGTTGCCAAATGAATACCAACGCGTTTTGTGTTTTGTTTCAGGTGGAAAAATGTCGTCTAATCAACTGACCAAGGGCCATAAAGGCTTTTCACGTTATTTAACCAGGTTATTTTGGCAACAGTATTACGGTTATGCTAGGCTAGGCTAGGCTAGGTTGGGTTAGACCGGCCTTAGTTGCCCTAGGCTCTCTAAATAATTCGTATGTTTGTTATGGTCACAGTGCGGCAATTTGGCAAACATACTCGCAAAAGCGTTTTAAGTTTTTCCCTCCTCTTTTACCAATTTTCCTCGCAGTTTTCGCTCTTTTCATTTTGAGGTTTTTGTTGTTGCCTTTTCCTCTCTGTATAATTTATTCGTTTGCGACGGGGCACGGGCTTTCAGCTGTTGTCGCCGCTTGTTTCCATTTTTGCTTTTGCTATTACAGTGACCGACATGTAACCCCGACTAAGAGACAAATATACATACACAGACAGACAGACAGACAGACAGACAGATAGACAGACAGACACATATATGTATATATATATATATAGATCGTGTGGATGTCTACACATTAGCAGATTTAACTTTATGGCTCGCTGAATTTTCATTTTTGGTTGCATTTAAAAGCCTTTTCAGCAATAATTCATCAATCTGAGTGGCTCAGAAAATGGAAGTAAAAAATAAAACATGACCAACTGCTTTTGTTCCGTTCAGCTGTATTAATTATTTAAAGCAATTTAACAATGCCGCACGCAACTCTTCCTTCACTACTCTTTCTCAATTTGGCCACTTGGCCAACTCAATTGGTAAGAGCTGCCTCTTAGTGCAATTATTCGTTTGGGAAGTGTTGCAGCTGGCGCTCAAATGCAATTGTCTGCTAACCAGAGTCTTGGAAAGTCTCGCATGTTTCAAATTGTAAATGCAGTAGCAGACGCAATCTTTTAGCGACAATGTTTAGAACTTTTTGCAGTTCAAGTTCTAAAACTAAAAAAAATTTAAAACAAGCTTATATATACTTGCTTTAAGGCAGAGCTGAGAAAACTTAGATCTTAACAATATACTTTAAAATCTCACTTTAATTACTTCAAGACATTATTAAACATTTTCTGATATATATTTTAAATTATATAAAAAAAATACATATAATTATAAAATTTAAAAAACATTGTACCTTATTAAGACGTTCTTTTTACGAACTACTTTAAAATCTCACTTTAATTACTTAAAGACATTATTAAATATATTGCTAAATATATTTCAAATTATATAAAAATTACATATAATTATAATATTTAAAAAACATTTTAACATATAAATCGACTGATTTCAAGACGTTCTTTTTACCAACTACTTAAAGCTACAAATGAACTTTTTAAACTTATTGAGCTAAGGTTCTAAGCTTAGAAACAGTGCAAAATTTCACACATAAAAATGTATATTATATTAAAATGCATGAGTCGATAAGTTTTCTAGGTCATTTTAGAAGCAAAACGAAAGTTTTTCAATTTGCAATTTAGTTGGAATTTATAGGAAAAATTTAATTTTATATTTAACTAGGCATAAATTACAAAAGTGTTAAGTGAATTGTGAAAACTAAAATGCCCTGCAGCTGCTACAACAAATAACTTGAATTTCACACACACACAGAAAGATGTAGAGAGTTAGAATCAAAAGTTGCATGACAGTCGGGCCTGGCAGACATGTCTGACATTTGAAAATAGAAAAAAAATCAGGAAAAACGAACATTAAGTAAAGAAACTATAGGCGAAAATATGGTAAGGATCATCCGACAAATAAACAAATCGCAGACATTGAATCAAGTGAATTGAGTGAATGAGTGCTGTTTGCACAGACTGTAACTGACACACAAAACACAGGGCATCACAGCTCTGAGACAAAAGTGACAGTGACAGTGACTGTCGGCCAGACTGAAAGCAATTAGGACTCAATACGAAACGCAATTAAGTGTAATTTACCCAGACATTGCACATACACAGAGAGAAGATATGGCTCGATATATATTTCGAGCATGGTACGAACTGTGAAATTCAGTTGACAGCCTGAGCACGATAATAATATTACAACGACGTTGAGTTATGAATAAGGTAGACGTTATACATAGTACATACACAAGTCCGCCATAAATTGAAGCCATAAGTACATACGTATAATACCCTGTACTGCAACACAGTGCCATAAAGTAAATCACATGTCTGTGCAAGACCTTGACAGTGTGCGCCAGAATATTTCGCTATGCCAGAGGACCCTGACAAAGCCTTTTGCCGGCTTTGGGCATATTTTGAACACAACTTTCAATTATTGAATGAAACGACAAGCGTTGACTCACACACACAAGCACACACACACACTCGCATAAACAAACATAAACAAACTGCTACAGCTATACAGAAATTGCTGCATGACAAGCAAATATTTGCGGCATACCCCAGGCGCTTGAAAATGTAAATGCCGCATGTCGAGTCCCAATTAAACCCCAAAAACGTAAACAATTTCCTGCATTTCCATTTCACACCAGTTACGAGTAACAATAACAAGGCACAGTGCAATGTACACAATATAGAGTGTACTCGACTACAAAATACCACATATGGTTGAATATATTTACACTCTAAACATGTTAAATTACTTATGAGTAAACGGCGAAATTTTATTCTTCTTAGTGTTGGTAACGTCGATACACAGAAATCTCAACAATCGTACTACAAAATCGTACTACAAAACATTATATCGGTTTTTTCTCTTTCTAAATACCCTTTGTTATCTAATTGAACAGAGAATTGCTACATTTGCGTGATGTGTTTCTTTTTGTGAATTCAACTTGTTGGTAAACGAGCTCCAGACCTCCCACTTCCCCGCCCTAAACTGGTCTATAGGATACCACTCTTTGATTTCGCTTTTTTGCCGCAGACTTTCTCAATATATATGCATATATATATATATCTGTGGTCCCGTCTGCGGTGCTTGCGGATTCTTTGAGTCGAAAGTGAATGTTCGTCAGAGCACATACTAAATCCCCATACACACACACATACATTCTAATATATAGTACATATATGAATCTGCCGGCAACTCGCATTTATCTAGTGCCTGCAAAATTAGCATTTGGCATTTCGAATTTTGCTTTCCCTCTCTTTCTTTGAGCATGATTTTTTTTCTTACGGCTTTCTTTTAATAGAACTTTTACAAAGCTCAATAAGGTCAAAAGGAAACGTAATCCAATTAGTGATAACAATCGCATCTCAATAGCTTACGCTGCTATAGAGAAAACCAATTTCACTACAGCCTGACTAGGAAATTTCGTAATAAATTATTTCACACTTACTGTTTTGTTTTCCAATATCATCATCACTGTATGTATTGCATTTTTTCCAGTGTATCTGCTTGTCGTGTATTGCTTAGTTTCGGTTTCCTTCACGTGTTTTTGCTGTCAACAGTATTAAACTTTTTGGTTCGCACACAAAATGAAAGTGTTGAGCAAAATTTGCATGTACACCAATTACAAGCATATTTTTATTTAATAATTTAACGTCACCCGATAGCAAAATTCGCTTTGCAATTTTAAAACAAAAACACTTTTTAAATTTTGCACTTTGCTTTTTGCATTCTTATTAGAGATGTGAAATTGGTATAATCACTGCTTGATCCTCACAATCGATAACTTAAACTGATCAGTAGACGATAAACGTCATGCGATAACTCTCTCATGCGATAACACTCATCAGACGGTAACACTGACCAGCACTGAGTCGTTACAGTTATGTTTCGCTGCACATTGCATTATTATAAATCAACATTTAAATTAGGATTTACTCAGCGTTTATTTATTAATTAACATTTTTGCAGACAATCCATTGAATATGCAATATACCAACTGAAGGACAACAACAGCGAATTGTACTTTATCGAACGGATTAACATAAAATCATGTCCAATGTAAATACACTCTGAGATCTTATAAATCAATTTGAAAATATAATTTAATGTGTTTGCAGTTCAATTGAATCGTATATAATGATATTAATTGAATTTGATTGTTATTGATGGATACATTTGTATGCTTTTAGCTGCTGCACATGGACAAGTCCAATGGCAACGGCGTTTATGCCACAAGCAGTTGCAACACAGACAATGCAACAGCAACAGCAACCGCAGCTGCAGCAGCAGCAACATCTGCAGGCACAGGCACAGGAAGTGGCGCAAATATAAACACGGCAAATAATATTAATATCATGAATGGGGCCGCTGCTGTGGCTGCAGCCGCTGCAGTAGCAGCTGGTGTTACTTTGCCCACATCCGCCTCAAGCGAGGACCTTAGCCAGAGTCTATCGGAGTACACGGATGCCGACGAGAGCATATCAGCGCCCACAGAATTTCTAGCCGAGGTAAATGATACCAGGAATATATACATACATTTATATGCATTGTGCATTGTGCATTCAAATGCAAATTGGCAGTCGAAATAAAATTTCATTTGAAATCCTTTCAAGCGGATTGTACGAAACGTCGAGCATCGAGTCCTTTCATGCGCCTGGCTTATTGATTGCTAATAAATTGCATTTTGAGCGCATTTAACATTAAGCTCCAACTATCCCTATACCCACTACCGCCCCAATCTCACAGAGATTTGACTCTATTGTTGCATTGCCTGATAAGTTTTGTGGACTTTTGTAAAGGCTTTTGACGCATACTGATATACCAATTCTTTATCTTTATCTGGCTCTATTGCAGTTCCTGTCGGCCGTCATGCTCAAGGACTACAAGAAGGCATTGAAATACTGCAAGCTGAGTGAGTAGAGCGGGCAGACAAAGAGCTTTATAAAATATATCTAAATATATTCTATATGTATTAATTTCAATATATTTATTTATTGTCCGCACAGTTCTGCAGTACGAGCCAAACAATGCAACGGCCAAGGAGTTCTATCCGCTCATATTGGAGAAGCTGCGCGGTAAGTCGAGACGTGATTGCTAATTCCCCCTGGGCGCGTTTGTTTAATTAAAATGAACTCTTTGCAGTGGCTGCATCGAGTGACAGCGACGAGAACTACAATAAATCATCATCACCTGAACTGGCCTTAGATCTGGAGCCGCCCTGTGAGGATAGTGTGAGCAGTCGCAGCAACTGCAGCAGCCGTAACAATTGCTCTGATGTGGATAACGATGATGATGACGATGAGGATGATGATGTGGACGTCGACGATGATGATATTGATGATGATGATGATGATGATGTTGATGATGATGACGATGATGTGGACATCGATGATGATGATGACATTGATGTGGTCGATGTTGAGGAGGAAGAAAGCAGCAGCGCTGATGATTTTGATTTGCCCATTGACGAGCAACAGGACGTGGCAGCCGTAGACTGCCTGGCAGCACATCGTACATTACATTCCCACTCCCACTCTCACTCACACAATGACTCGGGCTCGTCACGCAATTCGTCGAGTGGCGGCGGTGGTCGCAGCGACAATACCACCCACTCATACTCCAGCCTGTTGCTTGAGGAGGAGGACGATATTGTGCCAGTCAATTTGCAATTTGGCAACAAGGATACAAATGCAACAGATTTGGATGTTAGCAATGGTATGTGAATGACAACTGTTGACAGTTTATAGTTAAGTGTATATTGGGAAACGTCGGAGTTTAAGTTCCAATGTCTGTGACGTGTCTTAGCTCAAGGTTTCGTTATTGATTGATTCCATTAGCAAAATTTGATTAGTTCAACTTCTAAGATTACATTATGCTTCATCAGACCTTAGCGAAAAAAAGAAGAAAGATGCTGATAAACAAAAAGGAAAAGATAGCATTGAATTTGAGGTAGAAGATATTAAAAGCAACTAATTCTAAAACCTAACCATTCCGTGAAAACAAAAAGTGGTCTGTTTATTTTTTAATTTCCCCTAAATATGAAAACAATTATTATTCTTGGCGATGGAATGGCCGATGAGCCTATTGCAGCTTTAGGCGATAAAACACCTTTGCAGGCAGCGAAAAAACCGTATATAGATATGCTTGCTGCTAAAGGCAAAAGTGGACTACTCGACACTATTCCTCCTGGATTTAAACCGGGAAGTGAGATAGCGAACCTGTCAGTGTTAGGTTACGATCTTCCGAAAGTATTTGAAGGTAGAGGCTCTCTTGAGGCTGCCAGTATGGGAATAGATATACTGCCCGGAGAAATGGCTATGCGCTGCAATTTGATATGCATTGAAGAAGGAAAGATTAAAAATCATTCAGCAGGGCATATTTCAAGTGAGGAAGCCGCAGAGCTAATTAGATTTCTGGATGAGAAATTAAATGATGGAAAGGTAAGCTTCTATCCGGGTGTATCATACCGCCATTTATTAAAACTAAAAGGAGGATACAAACATCTGGATTGTACGCCACCGCATGATGTAACAGGTGTTCCGTTCAAAGATGTTTTGATAAAACCAGATACGTCCGAAGCAAAAGAAACTGCCGATTATTTGAACGATTTGATAATTAAATCGCAGGAACTGCTTAAAGATCATCCGGTAAATAAAAAACGTATAGCAGAAGGCAAAGACCCTGCAAATAGTATTTGGCCTTGGTCTCCGGGTTACCGTCCGCAGATGCAAACACTGCAGGAATTATTTGGCATAAAAGGGGGATCTGTGATCTCTGCTGTTGACCTTATTATGGGTATTGGCGTTTACGCCGGACTAAAAGTAATTCATGTAGAAGGTGCTACCGGACTATATGACACGAATTATGAAGGTAAGGCTCAGGCTGCAATCGATGCCTTAAAGAAAGAGGATTTTGTATATTTGCATATAGAAGCGAGTGATGAAGCTGGTCATGAAGGTGATTATAACCTAAAAACCAAAACCATAGAATATCTTGATAATCGTGTCGTGAGACTTATTTATGAAGCGACTAAGGATTGGAATGAGCCAATTACAATCGCAATTTTGCCTGATCATCCGACCCATTGTGCTATCAAGACACATACTAATGCGCCTATTCCGTTTCTTATCTATCGGTCAAATGGAGGAGCTGATGATGTGCAGGTATACGACGAATTTGAATCTCCAAAAGGTGCTTATGGCTTGATAAAAGGGAGAGAATTTATGGAGCTTTTATTTTCCAATAAATAATCATGAAAAAGAAAATTTTGTACATATCTCTGATCGTTGTAATCGCTGTTATTGCAGTTGCTGTTTATGGGTATAGCGTTTTATCCACAGGATTTAATATTGACAAGACAGTATATGTTTATATCGATAACCACAAAGACTATAGCTCATTATTGGATGAAGTCAGAGATAGTGCAAAAGTAAAAAGCATTTCGAATTTTGAGATGTTGGCTACAATATTCGGATATAAAGATAATATTCGGACAGGGCGTTATGCAGTAACACCCGATATGACTGTATATGATTTAGTTCGGGATTTGCGAAGCGGGCATCAGACTCCGGTAAAACTAAAGTTTAATAATATACGAACCAAAGCAGATTTATCGAAACGTATATCTGACCAATTAATGCTATCCGAGGAAAGCTTATATAATAAGTTGGATGATCTAAATACATGTGAGTCTTTGGGTTTTACACCAGAAGATATCGTAGCTATGTTTATCCCGAATACTTACGATATTTATTGGGATATCGATCTAAATGATTTTCTTCAGCGGATGAAGAAGGAGTATTCACGGTTTTGGGATGAAAAGCGTGTTGTCAAAGCAAAAGAAATGGGATTGTCTTTAGTCGAAGTTTCTACCCTTGCATCTATTGTAGAAGAGGAATGTACGTTCTCCGATGAATATCCCGTTGTTGCCGGATTATATTTAAATAGACTGCATATAGGTCAACCATTACAAGCGGATCCAACCGTGAAATTTGCAGTTGGCGATTTCTCGCTTAGGCGCATTTTGAATAAGCATTTAGAAGTTAATTCACCCTACAATACTTATCAGCATGCAGGACTTCCTCCGGGACCAATCCGTGTTCCGTTTATTAAAGGGATTGATGCCGTTCTTAATTACGATAAAAATGATTATCTGTATATGTGTGCAAAAGAAGACTTTTCTGGACGACATAATTTCACTACCAATTTGGCACAGCATAATAGAAATGCTCAACTATATCAAGCAGCACTTAGTAAGCGAAAAATATTTAAGTAATACGTAATTCTGATCAATGCGCATTCTTCAAAAGATTTTAATGAGATTCCGAGCGATGAAAAAAAAGTATAAAGTCTTGTTGATTTTTATACTTGTTTTCTTGATTTGGTTTGCTTTTTGTTTGCCTTCTCCTCTGTTTGACGTATCATATAGTACGGTTGTGTCAGATCGTAAAGGAAATCTTATTGGAGCACGTATAGCTGATGATCAGCAGTGGCGCTTTCCTCAGATAGATTCATTGCCAGAAAAATATAAAATAGCACTCACTGAATTTGAAGATAGAGATTTTCAATATCATCCAGGAGTTAATCCTTTGTCTATTGGGC
>JBANCZ010003780.1:0-11706 GCA_037040025.1 Sphaerogastrella javana | reverse complement strand
GAGTAATAGAGAATACATTTATGTGTGTGTGTGTGTGTGTGTGTGTGTGTGTGTGTGTGTGTGTGTGTGTGTGTGGTAATAAGCATGTGTGATTTAATATGCTTATTGTTAGAGCAACCGAGCGACCAAAGCACATTTTGCTGATACAGCTTAAATCTCAGAATATTGCATCAACATTATCACTATCAATGTTATTGCCATGCCAATCTGTGACATTTGTTGGCTCCTCCGCAAACGCAGCAGCAACAACTCCCACGCGCTTATCACACGCTCAAGCCACAAGGTTGTATATAATGAATATTGCGCATACGCCATGTGTATGCTCAATACATGGACACATTGCATTGAGGCACTTTACATACAAGTATCCATGTGTATGAATATGTGTGAGTGTTTATGAGTGTGTGTGAGTGTGTGTGAGTGTGTGTGAGTGTATGTGAGTGTATGTGAGTGTATGCAAGTGTGTGTGAGTATGTGCTGGTTTGAGGTTTGAGCATATATTTGCAACAATTGCCCAAGCCCAACGCAAGTTCAATTATAGAACAGTTATAAAAAGTATAGCAAACTTATAGGTGGCCTACTGCTGCTGCTGCAGTTGCTCTTGAGCGCTGAAAATAGCTCTCATAATGTGGGCGAGGTTTTCGCTTGTCTCTGCTAAATCCAAATGTATACACAGCTCACATAATTGACCTATCTCAAGCGAGTGTAAGCAATGGCTTTAAATATTCATATGATGCTCCCAAGAATCTGTAGATGCTGCTGCTGCTTCTGTTCGCTCTACGCTTTCTATTTTATTGTTACGCAAATTTTATAATAGACAAAGACGCTTAGCACACAGAGGTTAGACACGTGCAAAGCATAAGGATAACAAGAATTTAGTTAGGGCTTCCATTTAAACGAAAACTTGATATGCATAAGTCTTTCGACTCGACTCGACTTGACTTCAGTCCGAATAGCAAAAGTCATACATTATGTATAAGGGACAAACAGATGCAAATTCTTGGTTTAAATGAATGTTTATGTGCTTTCTTCTGAGGCACAGCATGAAGTTTTTGAGTTGCTAATTTATTTGCTAATTACTGCAAAAAGGTTTCAAGTTCAACACAGCGTGATGTGCCTTATGCTTCTCCTGCTTTTGCTGTAAATTCGCTTGCATTTTCTGTCTAAAACTGCCCACGCGACACTGACATTGACCACGCATGGGGACATGTACACTCTCACACTCACACTCATACTCACACTCACACTCACACTCATACACACGAATACATACGTTGACCTTTAGATTCTGTCAGGTACAGCTACAAAAACAATAATAGTGCTGCTCTACAGCAGATTGCATTTACTCACACAGAGAGGGAAAGAGAGAAAAGGAGAGATAGATAGTAAAAGAGAGAAATAGAGCGAGTGAGTGAGAGAGAGAGAGAGAGAAAGAAAGACGAGTGCTATGTGTGTGCCTGTGTTTGTATATATATCATAAAGGGGTTGACAACTTTTCTGGACAGGTCTACCCGATCGGATCCGACCTCCATAGTTTGACTATTCCCGTCGAGTATAGATAGAGTACAGTTCAGTGCAGTGCAGTCTGGACTTAAAAATAAATATGTTATGGTTTGAATGTGCAATGAAAACTGACAGTTGCAACCGCAGTAGATGCACATCATAGTAAATTGCGAACGAATGTTGTGTAAACAGTTTTTGGTTGGCCTAGACTGAGGCCAAAGTGTGCAGCAACTTTTAATTAAATTTCGAAAACAAAAACAGGAACAACAAATACCCTTCTTCCATTCGAGTGTGCACATGTAGTTGGCTTGACTGTACTGTAGTCGGTGCTGTTTGCAAGGTTTTTTTTTTTTTGTTTGTGGGATTCGTGTGCGATGCCAGTTTGCGGAAATGTTATATCGAATTTCGTCGTATAAATGCGTAAAATCAAAATTAGATTATACCACGCGTGTTCGCATTGAAACGAGAAACCAAATACATGTTCTATTTGATTTTTGTCATGATGGCCTAGAGAGAGAGAGAGAGAGAGAGAGAGAGAGAAAGAAAGTAAAAGCTAGAGAATATACAGAAGAGAAAGGGAGGGATAGAGAGGTTGAGAGAGAGAGAGAGAACGGAAGAGGTCGACAGCTGCAATTGCAATTGCACTTTGTCTGATTAACTGTTGGCAGACACGCTCTTCGTCCTATCGAGAGGCTCCTACTGCATTTTTCAATGGCATCCAATTATATTAGCAGCAAGCTGCAACTTCTACGAATTCAAAGAGAGACAAAGATAGAGAGGAAGTGATGGGAGAGAACGATAGCAAGTGAGGTTTAAGGAATGACTGTGTCACATTGAAATTCCTTGAATTATAAACTATCTCTTAGTACAAGACTCATAAGTATAGTTCAGTTTTTCGCAAAAGCGAATCTACCTTTTCTCAGTCTCTCTGTGTAAGGGGAAATTGGTAGCACAAAGCCGTAGTAATTTACAATTTCCTCAGGTCTATAAAAAGCATTTCAATTACGCCTCTTCGTGTACTACAATTTTCGTCTAGAGTTGGTAAGGAAAGAATGACTAAAAAGAAAAGCTGAGGGGATTTAGCAGCTAAACGCCTACTATAGTGCCTAGACGCCATAATACATAAGAATATGCATATGTATGAATGTATGTATAGGTGAAGGAAGCTACTTGATATAATGATGACAGCAATTATGAATGAGTGAAGGTCGCAGAATAACGACCACAAGGCAATTCATCAACATGCTTTCCCGCTCTCTTTCTCCATCTCTCTCTTTGTTTGCATTTTTTAAAGCGTTGTTCGTACAAGTTTTCGCTTTTATGGCACCTACATCTAACCATAATAACAATAGCACGTTGCCTTCCATACACACATACATATATATCTTTATATATATTATGGCATGCAAAACAATAATGACGTCATGTCAGGAATCTGAATTTACAAACACAATTTGCATGCAAGCCGCTCGTTTGCCAATTTTCTTCTATTTTTTTTCTGCTCACCTGTGCACACCGCATACACCTGCGCTACTTTCACTTTACTACGCTTACTTGCAATTCTTTCCCCTATTTTTTTTTCATTCTACTCTTGCGTACTTGTGCTAACAACCCATTCATTGAGGGAACGCTTCTGTCGGCTTACTAAAATGCACACGTCATGGTCTACGGTTGTATGAGGGGGTTACAATTGTGTATTTTTTTCACTCAATTTTGTTGTTGTTTTTTATTTTTTTTGTTCAAGGAAATCAATCATCCAGAAATAGATCAACTCGTCGTAGTTGTGCCCATCGACATCGACACACACTCGTTGTCCTCGCGCTTCGTCATTTGGGGGTCTCTGTTTGAATTTGACTATTGTTTTTATTGTCTATGCTATGTACCATGGCCCAACGTGGCACAACACTCACACACACATTCACTCACGAATACCAATTGAAAAACAACAGCATATGTTTTGGGAGGGTTGGCATGGGAGGAGCCACTACGGATATTAGCAGTCCGCTGAGAGTATCCATGCTTCAGAGTTCTTTTTCCACGAAGCGGCAAGCTTATGTCTAGGGCGTTTAAAATTCTGCATCTGGCAGTTGCCTATGTGTATGACAGAGAGAGGGGGTAAAGAAACATGGGAGGGAGAAGGAATGTGTCAATTTGGTTACATTGAAAATAGCTGGTAATTGCGTTTAAATTTAATGAAAAGCAAACCACAAATGTGCTTATTAACCTTCATCATCATTGTCAACGTTCAAAGTCTGTATTTTGGTTATTCATGAAAATGAGCCGAGTATTCGCAACGCAATGGCCATTTGAGTATTAAATGAATAAAGGCAGTCTTTAAGTATATATATTATATATAGTTACTTTAAGCAACAGTAGTGGCATGATGAATGATATAAATGATGCTGTGCTTGAATCGAACACAAAAACAGAGAGAGAGAGGGAGGAGAGAATGCTATTCATATACAGTTTTAATGAGCATGCCAATACTATGAGTCGATTATTTCTATATTTAATCATCAGAAAGGCATATTCGCTGAATCACTCATCGTTGTTGTGGATAGGTATAAAAAGATGGGGCAAAGAAGTAGGCATTTTTTATAGCATACAATTGAGCGCTAATCTAAAACTATGCCAGCCTTCTCGAACGGTAGTCATCATAATAACTATAATAAACATAAAAACTAGCTCAACTTTTCTGGTCACAGGTGTTGCCGTCAAAACAGAAACACAAGCAGAATGAGAGGTAGAAGCAGTAACAGAAACAGAAGCAGAAGAAGTAGGAGAAACCAAAACGAAGGACAAAGTCAAAGACGACGTCATTGTCCTGACGCCAGAAACTCATTTCATTTCAATTCATTTTCATTCACAAAAATTCGCCAATGCTATTAATCACCCCTCGCTCTCTCAGCCCTTGCTTATAACATAACTTGCCTATATATATATATGTATATATAAATATATTTATTCGTATTTATATATGCAGTATAACAATAAAATCAAGAGCAAAATTGTGAATCAACAGTGCGTCACCATAGAGCGACAAGGCGACACTCAGAGCCGGTGTGTCGGACCTCATTGATTGCCTTCACGTGCCGATACTTAAGTTACCATTTCTATAACACCCCCTCCCGTTTCTCACCACTCTTCTACCTTGATGTTAGACTTAGCATTTCTAAAACTACAGACGTGTCTGTAGTTTTTCGGTTCGTAATTTTTGTGAGGCAATTTATATTGTTATTCCTTTCTTTTCTTTTTTTTTTTTTTGGTAGTGTGACGCTTGAAATTTGTTCTTAACGTGTTACGTAAATGAAAAACGCAAACACGTCAAAATGAGTGTGTGTGTGTGTTTGTTTGGGGCGGAGTCGTTGTCGAGAAAATTGGTAGTAAAAACAGTTGTGCGAAATGCGGTTGTTTGTTATTGGCATTTGGCTTGGTTTTGGCTTAAACGTGATTATTTGAAGGATCTTCATGATTGAGTTGTACTGTGTAAAGGTCCTCTAATTTGTATAAATGCGAAAATACTCTTTCGTAATTGATAATGGCATGCCTGCTAATGGTTAACTTAAGTGCTATTACTTTAGAGCATGTATTCATGGTATATGTATTAAACACAGCATAAAGAGTTCTTAAAGAGCATATAAAACTTGGTTTAGTTCAAGTACGTAATAATATTAATGTACCCTTACTAAATATGCATCTCTTGTGTTTTGTTCTCTTTACAGTCCAGCCATGTCCGACGAGGGCAAATCGAATAATAATGCAGCCAGCTCGGATAATGCCGATGCTGTTGCGAATGGGGATAGCACAACACCGACGACACCGCGCAGCAGCAGCAACAATAATAATAGCAACAAATTGAAATCAACGCAGAATAGCAGCGGCGGTGCTAGCATAGATAAATTGTCACCAGATCAGGATATATACATTAATGCCGCCGATGGTCTGCCCAGCCAGCATCCGACGCTGCCACCGGAGGGCGATGTGGATAGTGATACGGAGCCAGAGGTTGATGCCGATTCATTTGACGATTTGCCCACATCGATTATTGTGACTAACATACACTCGGAGGTGTTCGCCAATCCGGAATTGAAGCATGCCATGGAGGAGCTATTTCGCACCTTTAGCGAATCGGCGACATTCCAATGGCTGCGCAGTTTTCGACGTCTGCGCGTCAACTATGACAATGCCATTGCGGCGGCCAATGCGCGCATCAAGTTGCATCAGTATGAGTTCAACAAGAAGACGGTGATCACATGCTATTTTGCACAGCCGGTGACACCAGTGAGCAACAAGAACTTGCAGCCACCGGCGCCAGTCAAACAGTTCCTGATCTCACCGCCAGCATCGCCGCCCGCCGGCTGGGAGCCACGCGAGGAAGCCGAACCGCTGGTTAATCATGATCTGCTGGCTGCTCTGGCCAGTCTCACGCCAGGCGAATCACATGAGCTGCATCCCCAGAGCGAAGATCAGCCGGCTATCATAGTGCACACGGCCATGGTGCCGGAGGGAGCTGCAGCTACAGTCAAGGCGCCCATCGTACAAACAAAGTGTCCGGAAAGAGCTTAAGCTGTTGGCTTCACGTTGTTTCAGCAGCAGCAGGGGGATCTAATGGAGAGAATCCTATATAGACAAATCACTTGAACTCACGGTTTACAAAAATATTTACGAGCTTTTATATACAAATTTTGATCTGAAATTGATGCAAAAACAAGAAAAGGATAAACGCTCTGAATATTTCTGTGGGCCGGCGACGAAAGTGAAGCTCGGAAAGGGGTCGTGTGGGTATACCCAGTCGCAGAATAGGAATTGAATGGGTGTCTGGATCTGGGTCTGTTTAACGATGATGGCCAAGGTGCCAGCCCATTGGCTAGAGTATTTGTTTTCAATGTAAATAATTTATATAATTCGATTGTGATTAATTTACACGTATTTTGTAGCTATGTTCTTGTATTTAAGTTAGGTACTCATTACTCGTTAGGTTTCTGGTTTCCGATTTTCGATATCCTATTGCCGATTTCATTTTAGGGCTGCCTTCCTATCAAAATTCTTTTTGCTCACTTTTTCCAAATGTGTAACCGTCGGACATTTATCTTAATGTTATCGTTAAAGTAAATGTTATATACAAAATATCTGAGTGGAGCTGCTAAAAGATAATTCAAATAATTATTCTAGATGTGTTTTCTCGTTTGCATACGAAAGTCGCGTTGTGTCTCGCTCTTGATGTTTGTATCGATGTACTTGTTACTCGTTACTCGCTACATGTACTCGTTGCAACTACTCAGTACTCGTTACTTGTGGCTGTTCACACAATATATCTAATTGTACCTACGCTGCTATGAACCTTAGAAACGCTCTGTATGAATACAGTGAAACTGAAATTGATAAACGAATATTTTTCAAATATTCCACAAAATGTATTTTCAATTGGCGAGCGATCACTGTACTTTGCACCTGAGAAACTAACGAAAAACGAAAAAACCTACAAAAATAAAGGCAGATCTGAATATGTCTATGGTATATTCAATATCTACTTATATATGTATATGTGTAATGTATATTTAAATGTTGA
Source organism: Sphaerogastrella javana (assembly GCA_037040025.1). Lineage (NCBI taxonomy): Eukaryota > Metazoa > Arthropoda > Insecta > Diptera > Drosophilidae > Sphaerogastrella > Sphaerogastrella javana. Next base: position 4,634 of record JBANCZ010003780.1, on the reverse strand, counting down.
TCTAATTGTAAGTAAGAGAGAGAACTCAGATATCTGCGAATATCTGATATTGATATACGTATATAAACATATTAGTTACAAATGCAAAAACGAAATTATATTCAAATTCAAAATGAATGTTCTCAAATGTACCAAAAAAACCAAAAACAAACAAGAATAACAAATACAAATTGAAAAATTATAAAAATTCATGGACTACTCAATTATTACAATTACAGGTACAACTTTGGAACATACTTTCTGGATGTACTGTAAAAATTGACTAGATGTTTTTTCTAAATTTCGTTTCCTACCAAACCTATAAATAAATACGTATGACCAAATTTTAAATAAATTCGAACGGAAAAATTACGAAAACATGAGAGCATCAGAATCTGTGAGTTTGAAGCATTCAGTTTTTGGAATACTTCTGGAATCACACAACACCGAACTCAATTGGAATTTATTAATATGATAAAACTTAACTAACATATGTTTAAATATGTGTATGTGTGCTTGTATGTGTGTAGGAGTGTGTTCTTGAGAATACATAACTAAAAAACAATATTTAAAAAAAACTTTGGCATGTATAATTATTTGTTGATGGTCTTGAGTGGCACCATCTGCTCTGGATCCTCGGCGTATATGCTATCCCGACGTGGTACACGACCAGCACATTGATTGAACCAGGTATCGCCACGTCCAAAGTTTTCACCATCCTCCAAAGACTCAGGCATGGGTTTGTTCATTGTCTCGGGCAGGAACATGACCCAGAAGCCAGATATGAGCGCTACTGCACCAAAGATGACAGCCGGAATCTTTGGATCCAATGAGTCTCCAAGCAGTGTAATAAGCGGCGTCAGTGCACCAGACAGACGAGCCGACATGGAGCCCAAGCCCATGGCCGAGTTGCGAACAACAGTGGGGAACAGTTCCGCCGAATAGTTGTAGATCACGGCAAAGGAGCCTGCGATAAGCAACTTGCCCAGCATCACAATGCTCGTAGCAACAGTGCTACCCTGTGCTATAAAGGCGGCCACAATGCAACAGATGCCGCCGCCCAACATCAGCGTGGAGGTGATAGAACGGCGACCCAAGCGATCCAACACAAACACTATGGTTATATACGTGGGGAACTCCACGAGGCCCATGAGGAAGAGTATGAAATAGGGATTGCCATAAAGCTTGCCAGCGCTTAGCGACAAACCATAGTACACGATGGAGTTGGCAAACCAGCAGAGGCACACGTTGAGCGTTTTCATGCGCAGATTGGGTGTGCGGAAGAGATCGCTCAGGCCGGCGCTGGATTTCTCCTCGATGGCCGACTGTTGCTTGGCCTTCTGCACATAGTAATCCTTATCGACGGGTATGCCGGAGCCATTGATGCGCAATCCCTTGGCAACAATGTCAACAGCCTCGGCGGCACGACCTTGCATCCAAAGCCAACGCGGCGACTCGTCTAGCAGCCACCAGTGACCCAAGAAGATGCAAGCGTGTAGACCGTAAACCACCTGTAGTATCTGACGATCCTTGATAATGGCGCCCCAACCAGCAACCAGCATGATGCCGGCAGCAAAGACAGCCTGTTAAAGATTTCTATAAAATTATCATCCAAAACTTCATACACCACATGAACTCACCTGAAAGGTAACACCACAAACCGTACGTTTGGTTGGACCCACCAGCTCCATGGTTAGTACAAAGCCGCAGATGTATGCGCCAGCCGAACCCACAATACCTAATACGAACCGGGTCACCAGCACCGAGAAGTATTCCGGTATAAAGGCCACGCCCACGCCCACAATCAGTTGCAGCAGCGCCGACCAACAGAATACGGTCTTGCGGCCGATTTTATCTGCCAGCCCACCCAAGGTCACAGCACCCGTGAACACGCCCAACATATACACAGTTTGTATAATAGAGCCCATCCACTGGCGATCACACACGAAATCCCAATCAATTGTGCGCGAGGTCTTATAGTAGGTCGTATCGTAGACGTATTTCTCACACGGTATTATCTGGCTGCGATCATCCGTCGACGGATCGAACATATGACACGAGTCAAGTTCACCGCCATCCTTTGTTGGTATCGCTGCAAGTATCTCGCTCGAGTTCCATGGCAACTGGGACAAGGTGCTATTATCCACTCCCTCTATAAAGCAACGATGCTCTGGTACAGCAGCTACTGTAACCAGAGACAACATATGAAGACCGGCGGTCAGAGCGGACAGGAGTTGGAGTATGAATTGACAGAATTGATATTTGCCAAATTCACCTGAAAATAAACCATTAAGAAATTATTAAAAAATTATACAAATTTTTTTAATAAAATTAAAGTTGAGTCATATAGTAAGACAAATAATTTTAAATATTCTTTTTCTAAGATTAATAAACTGTTTAAACAAGTAAATATGTTGTACTCTTCGAGGTAGAAGAACTTTTATTGTATTCAACAAATGCTATTGAGTGTTTTATACATTTAAATAATCATTAAATTTTAAAATATGTATTATATTTTATAAGACAGCATCAGTCTCTTGCCACGTGAATGCGGAAACCCAAAGTAGTTCTCGTCTGTTTACAGTTCTATCTATTCTATTTACAATATAAGCGAAATTATTTAGACATCGTATAAACCTACAACATTCACATAAAATTCAACTCAAAAGTCCGTCTAAAATTCAATCATACTTAGTATTAAATTCAAGTATTGTAAGTGTGATTAGTTGAGTGGTTTGTTTTTTGCAGTGTATGTACATGATAAGCTTCAAATTGAATTGTTGGCTCTATTAAAATTGCCAAATTGGGTTATCGGGTTATACTCAAACACTTGTTGAATGAGGCGTAACGCACACACATACGATATATGTATGTATATACATAGCCAAACACGCCAACATATCTGAAAATTGTTAGCGGAATTGTCGTCACTTTATAGATACTATTGCAATTAAATCAAGGGGAAATTTGTTCAATTCAATTTCAATTGAATGGCATACAAATACGCATTCAACCATTCAACATATATATATTTACCAAGCTGAATCTGTTCTCAGTTCTATTTGTTTTTTATTTATTTATTTTATTTTATTTTTTTTTTTGTAGCAGTTCTTTATTATTTACATGCTTTTTACTTGAAGAGATTGAAATTCACATGGAAATGAGAATCGAAGTGCCGCAGTTCTGAGTGACAAAAGACTTGGTTTCGACTATATGGAGCACATAGAGCGCATTGTAAATTTTTTATGGATATAGACATATATGGATATATATACACATACATCTGACACATATGAACAGTCCAATGTTCACTGAGCAATTGCAATTGATTTGTGTATAGTTTCAATCAAATGACAACTACAAGATGGAAACAGTTGAACAAAATATTTTACACGTGATACCATTGTCTAGGAATTCTATTTGAGAGATATTTGATATTATGTCACATAGATGGTACGCCCACAAATTAGCAACTGTTTTTTAATTAACGACAATTCGGCATTACGACAATTTTTAATTAAATTCAATTACGCCTCATCTACATAATCGCCGTGACACACAACCCTCTGCTAAAGCCCAGTCAAGCAATGGATCCTATCGATAAGTGATGATAATCAATCTGAAAATGAAACGGTGCTAAATCATAACGGATTATCGCCAGACCCCTCGCACCATACCAACCCACATTGCCTTTATAACTGGTTCTATGCGGGATTTCTGATTATGGACTTGGCATTGCATGAACCGCGTTTAACGGTATTAGCCCAGTTTGTTACCAATTGGCCATGGAATGGCGTCGTTTGTTCCGTTTTGATTGTTGGACTAATCAAACATGGCATAAAACGTGTTACTATTTGCCATACATTACAATAATAAAACATGTTTATATGTGTGTGGTACCGTACATAATTATCTAATACATTTCATTTGCCTACAAATTGTTTGCGATATATGATAAATTATAGCAGGTTATTAGGGGCATGATCTATTATATTTTGTTCTAATTAGTTGTGAACATTTGTTCACATAAATGTTGGCCTTTAGTGTTAATAATTTTAAATGTACTTAAACTTTACATCCCTTAAAAGCAACAACTGTTGTCGCGTGTACCGGCCTATTTATTCAAATTTATTATATAATTTTTTTCGTGTTCCAGTAATTAATGTACATTGAGTATTTGTCTAATGCATTTTATTAACAATAAAACAACAGTGTTTGATGTTAATTAGTAAATAAATGATATAACTGTTATTTACTGCTGAACTGTGAACGCTCAAATTCAAAAGATCAATATTTTTTCGATAAAACTATATAATTGAGCACCATAGGGAAGTGTTTCCTTGTACATAATACCTATGTATATAAATATTTCTTAGAGCTATTATTTCGCTCTATATTTAACTTAAACTAAGTATAACCGAACGATCTTTAATCAACTGTATAAATACAAATAATAGATAGTACCCTTAAGTCAAACTAAGCATGACTATTCAATTAGAACTTTATATAATGAACGTGAATATATATTAATTTTATGTTAATAAAATAAATATGATTATCTATTTTGTAAAACATATATGGAATTTATTTATACATTTATCAATAAAAAATAACCAAATATAAAAATAATAATAATATGAACTCAAGTATAATAC
>JBANCZ010003777.1:0-11712 GCA_037040025.1 Sphaerogastrella javana | reverse complement strand
TGGATATAGCGCGCCTGCCTGATTTTTTTGTATTCATTTCTGGTCTTCTCTTTCTTTCTCTCTCTCTCTCTCTCTCTCTTTCTCTCTCTCTCTCTCTCTCTCTCTCTCTCTCTCTCTCTCTCTCTCTTTCACTCCCCTATCCATCTTCCAGTGTGCGACAAATGTCACGGAGCAAAGCGGAAAACAACGATAGCAAAAATGTCAAACTGGCAGCAACAGCAACAGTAGATATCTGTCCGTGTGTCTGTTTGTCTGTCTGTGTATCTATCTGTCTATACTCCTGTCTGTCCGTCTGTCCGTCTGTTCGTCTGTCCGTGTGTCTATTGCTGCTGCTTTTGCTTTGTGCGTGGCTGTTGGGTGTCATAAATCGTTATCGACCACAAACATCAGGTGGCATTCAGACGCCTATCCATGTTTTGCCTATCCCCTCGCATCTCCTCTTCTCCCCTCTCTTCAACAATCTTCACTACTCTTCACCTCTCTTCATCTCTCCTTGCCTTTCACATTGCTGCATTTGTGTGTGATCCTTGCATTGGCCAAGGACCCCATAAGCCATGCCGTATATAGAGTGAACTACGATGCATCTGGCGCTGCACTAAGCGCTGAGAGAGAGAGAGTGAGAGAGAGAGAGTGAGAGAAAGAGAAAGAGAGAGAGAGGGAGAGACAGTTTCTATCGTAAATTAATGCTAGACAACAGCCAAAAACGAGCCATGGTTAGCCAATAAAAGTACACACAGAGAGAGAGAGAGAGTAAGAGAGAGAGAATGGGAGAGAGAGAGAGAGAAACAGTGAAGAGTTGTTAGTGACAACGGAAGTAGTGATGGGTAGTTGGTAAGGGGTAGGGGGCGTGGGACACATTAGCGCAGACACTTCAAAAAGGACACGGCAAACATGCAAAACAGAATTACAAAAGCATCTGCAGTTTATGGTGGACAAACGAAACAAGAGAAAAAAGTAGAAGCACACTGACTAAGAGAGTGAGATAGAGAGAGAGAGAGAGAGAAAGACAGCGATAAGAGCGATAATGAGATAACGACAGAAAGAAAGAGAGTGAGTGGGGAAGAAGGAATTAAGAGTTAGTATGTGGAGACAGGGACAGAGTGGAATAGATAGTGGGAGGAAAAGAGAATAACAGGGAAGTAGTGAAAAGAAGGAAGAGGAGACAGTTAGATTCAAAGAGAAAACAGTGGGAGAAGGAGGAAATAGAGGCAGAGTTCTACAAAGAGAGAAAAAGACATAGATATATTGATTGATGGAGAGCGTGGAGAAGACAGTGGAAGACAGAATGGGAGGAAGCGAAGAAGACGGAGATAAGTTTAAAGAAATGGTGGAAGTGGGAGGCGATAAAGGAAAAATGGGAGAGACGGTGAAAGCGAGATTGCGAGGGTTATTGGGAGAGAAAGAAAGAGAAGAAGAATGGCAAGAGAAGGAGATTCAGACATAGTGGAAAAATGGAAGAGAGTGTAGAAAAGAGATTCAAAAAGTCAGTGGGAGACAGAGTGAAAGGGAGAGTTGAATAGAGTTTGAATAGAGCTTCAGAAAGAAAACAATTGAATGAATATCTTAGATCTAATATTAATATTAACTAAAGCGATGAAACATGATCTAAATTGAAGCTGTGTATTAGCTAGTAGAAGTGACTGAAAGATTAACTAATACAAAAGATTCTATTAAAATTAATAAAAGGAAATATCTATAGTAAAAGTTTATAGTCTAATCATAGTAAGATTGCCCACATGTTTGCGATACACACACACATACATACACTTTCACACACACACACACACACACCTCGATACACACACACACATCCATCAAAGGCCATGTCAGAAGTTTTTTGGATGTGGAACACAGAGAAACAGCTGTAAATGACATTCGGACAAAATCAAACATTTTGACACGCTGCAAAGCAAAGCGAACAACGGAACAAGCGAACAAGCGAACAAGCGAACAAGGCAAGGCAATAGCAAAAACACAAATAAAAAAGTAGAAAGTAGCAAACAGGAGAGAGGGAGAGTGAGAGAGAGGGAGAGGGAGAGAAATGTCAAAAACGTTTCATGAAAAGCTGGCGGGCAAAACTGAAACTCAATCAAAGGCTACATGCCACACAGCGAATGCCGCATAATGTGGAAAATTCAACAACAACAACATCCACAACAGCAACATCAACAACAACAGTAGCAACATCAACGGCAGCAACATCGATGGCAGCAACATGGCCAACAGCATTGGCAACGCGTGTGTCCTGCTGCGTCTGGGGGTCAGCACAAGAACGCGCCTCGTCAGCCCCTGTCTGTATGTCTGTCAGTCTGTCTGTCTGTCTGGCAATCTGTCCGGGAACATTGAATACGCATTACAAGACCGCGCCGCAACCAAAACCAAAACCGCGTTACCACATGTCAGCGGCTCTGGCAACAGCAACAGCAACAGCAACATCAACAGCAGCAACAACAGCAACAACAACAACAGGAACAACAGAAACAGCAGCAGCAACAGCAACAGCCCTGGAGCATATGGGAATACAAGGCGTAGTACGAGAGCGCAGAATGTGCAACACATGTTGTTACTGTTGTTGCTGTGGATGTTGTTGCTTTTGCTCTTGATGTTGCTGTTGTTATTGTCGTTGCTTTTGCTGTTGCTGCTGCTGTATTGCCATGGCCTGGCCATGTCTGTCTGATTTTGGCCCGCTTGATTGGTTGAAAATGTTGGGCAAAATGAACATGGCTGCCTCACTTGATGCCCCATCACACCCCCTTCATCACACATACACACAAACGCACACACACACACTCAGCAGTAAACAAAGTCAAGCTGGAAGTTTTGTTATAATTTTAACGTCTGTCATTTTGTGCTTTGATTTTGAAACACAAAGCAATGGGCATAACAAAACAAAAAGCGAACACAACAGTAAACAAGTGAGAAAAGAAGAGAAGAGAATAGAAAAGAAACCACTGAGTAAAAGCCAAAAGCAATTACTGTAAGAACTTTTTTGTTATCGTAGCTTTTCAGCTTCTTCAATTCTGCAGCCTAAATTCGCATGTTTTGCTTTATTATTTCTATTCACTACTCTACGAAATTCATACTTTGATTTTCTCATTCAGTTTGCATGCCCTTTCAAACGCCCACACTACGTACACAAGCGCAGAGCACTTAGAGTGCGTTGCTTTAATGATTTATTGCTTTTACAGAGCGAACTGCAGGCGACAAAGGAATCAAAAATAAGAACAACAACAACAGCAGCGCCAAGCTCTCAAGTCCGTTACGCAGGTCATAAAATGCATGCATGCAAGTGTGTGTGTGTGCTGCCTCTATCGTGTGTGTGTGTGCGTGTGTGCGTGTATATTTCGTCTATGCTTGCATTTATAGACCAATGCATGAGCATATTTAGATGTATTGGTGCATAAGCTCAGTCGACTAGGCATGCCATCTCATTTGCACTCGAACCAAAGCAATTGGCAGCTTCTACTCAATGCAATTGACTTTGCTCTTCATTCGGATTATGATTTTTGTTTTTTTGGGGTATATACTGTTCCTCGTTTTACTCACATTTGCGCTGTATGCAAACTTAATAGACCCTTGGTTAGTATTTTATTAGAGCATTTCAAAAAAAGCACGCCTCGCATATGCTGAAATAATTATTAGTTTGATGTGTACTGTCAACAGATTCACGCAATGGAGACTTGCAGTCTGGTGTTATTTCACAGTTACAAAATGTCACATGGCTTTTCCAAGAATTCCAGCAATGCAGCAAAGCACGGCTCACTCCCCGCTCCATCTGGAAGTGTATCAATGCGTGGACAATGGCCATTAGCGCTCCATCAGTTTTTGGGGCGCACTAATCTTCACACCTGGCGCAGTTGCGAAGGGGAGGCAGCACTGTGGACTATGGACAGTAGACAGTGGACACTGGACTGTAGATTGTGGGCTATAAGGAAAAACCTTCCGGTGAATTGTCGTACAAACGTGAGTTATGCAGCTTCCGAAGAAATACAACGGGGATGGCGCTGGGATGCAGCAAACACACGTATACACACACACACACACAGGCAACACACACACACACACACATGCATTGTTGGGGCAAGCAATTAGTGTGCAGCCAGTTGACAGTTGGCCCATTCGCCAGTTGCCAGAAATTGTTAGCAACAGGAGTGAATGTAAATCGAAGAATGGGAATGGTATGGGAATTTAGAATGTGTAATGCATGGGAATGATGATGATGAAGATGATGATATACATAGATGATGATGATGATATACATAGATGATGATATTGAGGATGAGATTGATGATAATGAAAGAGATGATTATGATGATTATGATAATGATAGTGATAAAGATGATGATTGTGATGATGATAATGATGAGATAGATGATGATAATGCTGTTGATAAAGGTGATAATGATGATAATGATAAGATAGATGATGATAATGCTGTTGATAAAGGTGGTAACGATGATAATGAGATTGTTGATGATGATATACATGATGATGATTATATATATGATGATGATGGTGATTATTATGATGATAATGACGTTGTTGATGATGATTATGGTGAAGATAATAAGATTGGTGATGATTATGATGAAGATTCAATGAGATGATGATGATTATGATGCAGATGATCATGAGATTGACGATGATTATGATGATGCAGATGATGATGTCCATTGAGCTACTGCAATGTATGCCAAGCGGTTAATGAACAATTTCATGGAAATATTGTCACACTTTTGTTGACGGCAATTGGCGCTGAATTCCTCAGCAGCAGCAGCACCAGCAATTTCTTCTCTATCTCAACCTCTCTCTCTCTCTCTCTCTCTCTCTCTCTCTCTCTCTGTTGTTCTCTCATCATCATTGGCTGCAAGTCCATTCACTTGGCAATGCTTGCCTAATTGATTTATTGATGTTTACATGTGCGTGCCTGGCAACAGTCACACAGCTCGCACTGTGTCCGGGTACTGTGAATGGATGGCCTAAAGAGCAATTGGTATTGGTATTGGTATTTGGTATTGGTAGTTGGTAATCGTAGTTCGTACTTGTTGTTATTGTAGTCGATGTTGTTGCTGCTGTTGGTGTTGTTGCTGTTGTTGGTGTTGCTGTTGTATGCCTTACAACATTGCCCACAATTTGCTCTAAACGCTCGTCGAGAGCGTTGACAATTGTTTGGGCCTTGTTTGTCGTTTTGAACGTCTGCGTCAACGTTGTGTCCCCATGTTGGCCATGTTGTATCTGCTAGACGCTTTGGTAGCCAAAGTTTAGACAGTCCAAACAATTCGTCAGTGCAGCAAGGCAGGCAGACAAGCGGACAGACAAGCAGACAGACAAACGGACAGTCAAACATACAGCTAGACAGACGTACAGACAGTTAGACAGACAGACAGACAGCCAAGTAATTGTTGACCTTTTATGTCGTCGCTGTGTTGGCCACGTTTGGCTCTGCTCTTCGCTCGGTTTGGGCCTGTTTAAATTGCTGTACAATATGATGTTGTTAATGTGGTTGTTGCTGCTGCTGCTGCTGCTGCAGTTGTTGCTTTTGTTGTTGTTGTTGTTGTTGTTGCTTTCGTCATGTTTTTATTACTGTTTGCAGCTCTTCTTCACAGTTCTTCAACAAAACATTGCATCTTTGGTTTGTTTGTGTGTGTTTGAGTGTGTGTGTGTTGTTCACTGTGTGTTCTCTGTACGTGTGTGTGTGTGTTTGTATGTTTGTGTCTGTGTGTTTGCATTGTATGTTTGCTCTTCATAAATAGCATGAAATCTTTGGCGCTGCACAACGAAATGCCTGAAAGTCTAACACGACAATTCCAAGTCTCGCACTCGACATATTGACGGTATTTTTCGATTTTCATTGGAATTTTAGTAACACTTTGACAGCAGCAACAACAACAACAACAACAACAACATCAACAACAACAACAACAACGACCGCTACAACAGTAACATCATCAACAGCAGCAACATCTCTTCAGATTTCACAGCCTTAGCCAATTGTTTGTTTGGTCAAATCAAAAACGATTGAGTGTAGTTGGCCAAGAAACAAACTGTTTGTACTATGATTAAATATTTAGTAAACATATTATTGCAACATAATAAAGCATAAAGTACCAATTACTTAATTATTTAATATAGTATAATAATTTAAACTAAAATCTTTTGCTTTTGCTCTATGCAGAAATTCACTGTAACTCATACGCATCTTAAGGATGTATTTCTATACAAATGTTCAAATTTTACTACTCTATAAAAAAGTGTATACTTTGATGTTCTCAATCAGTTTGATTGCCCTTTCAAGCGGCCACACTATGCACACAAGCACAGAGTATTTTGAGTGCGTTGCTTTAATGATTTATTGCTTTTACAGAGCGAACGACAGGCGACAAAGGAATTAAAACTAAGAGCAACAACAACAGAAACGCCAAGCTCTCAAGTCCGTTACGCAGGTCATAAAATGCATGAATGCATGAGTGTGTGTGTGTGTGTGTGTGGTGTGTGTGAGTGTGTGAGTGTATTTCGTCTATGCTTGACCTATGCATGAGCATATTTAGATGTATTAGTGCATAAGCTCATTCGACTACACATGCCGTCTCTTTTGCACTCAATCTAAAGCAATTGTCAGCTTTTGCCCAGTGCAATTGCCTTATCCCATTGCTTTGATTGTGTTTTGAACTTTTTGGGGTGTATTATGTTTTCAGCTGGCGTTTACATGCACTTGAGCTGCACACGAAGCTTATATACCCCTGAGTGCTGGTTTATTAGATAAATTTATACGTTTTTTTGTGTATTTTGTTCTTTTCTTAGATCTGGAATGAATTAGTTGTGGTGCAGCCTTGAACCTGCCATCAATTGCAGTTTGGGAGCAGCTGCAGCCGCTGTTTGGGTCGCTGATAACGCCAAGATGTAGAGTGTGGAATAAACAAAAAACGAAGAAGTTGTATCGCTTTCTTTGGCATGTCAGTGAGGCAACGAAGCGTTAATGAATTACAACCGCGAAGGCAGCATGACTGGTGGAAAGGTGAAGCCACCTTGCTACACGGCGGCAGTTGCAACTGCCATTGGCAGGACAACAACTAATTACCGTGGCTGCAACAATTTTTATGGCATTTACGCGCTCAGTTGATCGCTGACAAAGGTGCAGCCGAAATGTAGAACGATCGAACGACCGAAAGACAGGCCAACAGACAGACAGACAGACATACTTCAGACAGAGCAACAGACAGGGGTAGGAACGACTGCACAGACACCTCGCACAGACACATCTGCATACACTCGAAGAAACAAAGGGGCAGAAACACAAATTATTTTGTTATGCTGCCGGGCAATAAGCAGACATCGACGAGTTGAGTTTTTTCTTTCCTTTTGCTGCCATTGTTTGCATGTGTGTGCGTGTGCGTGTGCGCGTGTGTGTGTGTGTGTGTGTGTCTGGCTCTCTTACCTTTTTTGGGAGTCAGTTTCATGCGGCTAGCCGATAATCATCTGCTGTTTGCTGTGGCTTGTCCCATTGTCTGCTGTTTAGTGCCAATATTCTTGGCCAATTATTACCACTTTGTGGCTAAAATAAACTGGCTTAGGCTGAGAGAAAACGAGAGAGAAAGGGAGAGAGAGAGAGAGAGAGAGAGATAAAGATGGACACATAGGCTGTGATTGTTTTTGGCCATTGTCTGGGCCACAATTAATAACATTTTGTCAAGGCAGAGAAATTGCATTTATTGGTAACAGTGCATTGAAACTTAACTGGTTCCAACCAACATTTGCCAGCCAAGTTGTGTTAGACTTAATTTTAATATTGGCTTGCATTTTGCGATTTCAATCTCAAGGCCCGCAAATCGTACGAAATTGTTATCGACGATCTTGAAGGCGCCTCCATGCGATCGAACGCACATTCTTATTGGATTTTTTTTTTGGGTCGCATACCGTTTGGGTGACATTTAACAAGGTTCCAAAAACATAATTCACTTATTTTTTTTTTTTTGGCTCAAAGCTCAGTCAGGCGGACAGGTGGACAGGCGGACAGGCAACAACAACTAAACACTTGCAACTAGCAACAAGGAGAACCAGAACAACTTCAATGCGCACCTGGCGATCAAAGTGGTTTTCGACGGCAGCTAAACCATGGGCAGCAGCTTAAGAACAGCAGCTAAAAAAAAATGAATTAAAAAAAAATTACGTGTAAATAAATACGCAAAAAATAATATTACAACAAAAAAAGAGTAAAAAAAAAATATTGAAATTGTGTGTGAACAAATTATTGAAGCATTTCAATTATTTGACCAACTTTTGTTGAGCTTCTAAACAACTTGATACAGGCTGTCTTAATCAAAGTCAGAGTGGACTAATATGCACTTAAATTAAGAATGATTTGTGTTTGAAAGTAGATCAATTTTTTAATATTTAACTATTGATTAATGTTTAATATAAATTTTTAATAACAATTTGATAAAATTTTCTTTGATGAAGTCTGTGCTTAATGTAACAAATTCTATCGAAACTATTAGCAAATAAAAAGTACAATTTTATAAACATTATATATTTATTATTTATTATTTAAGCCATTTATATTATATTAATTATATATTAATTAAAAATTTAATTTTTATAAATTTGTCTGCAATTTCTTAGCTCAAATTACCCGACAATCAATTAATGAATTATTAAATAATAAATAATATTTTAAAATAAAGCAATTTTGGTATACAAATATTGTCTCTTAATGTTCAATACATGTTAATAAATTTTTATTATTTATAAATAACCATATTATTATTCATTTTTATCAATTCGTGTGCCTAAGTTCAATTCTAATCATAAACTCAAAATCTTTGAATATTATAAGCGATATTTAATTTGATTTATTTATGTTAATAATTTATATAAAAATTCTCTTCAATTTTTAAACTGTTCTTGGAATAATTCTACATATAATCTGTATTGAGTTTTCAACTGGAGACTAGCTTAAAATGCCTTAAAAACACACTCAACGAAATTGTTTAGAGCATAAGAGGCGCATTTCTTCTCTAAATTTTCTTTAGGGTCAAGATACTTGAGACACAAACATTCTCAGCATTCAAAGCATTCACACTCACTCTTACACTCACACACTTGCACACTCAATAGATTGCTGGGGAAGGGGGGGGGGGGCGTGGCTGGGCGTTAGCTAAAATCACAGCAAATCAACTGAGCGAACCGTACAAAACATTTGCTTAATATGCCAACTATGCTAAACTGTGGCAACAACTTTTACACTGACGGACAGACAGACATTTGGACAGAAGTACGTTCAGTCGGACACACACACAAAGAGAGAGAGAGAGAGAGAGAGACATACAGGTTGCTGCACAGCGGGCGCCTTGCAACGTCGTGGGGCAACATGCTAATGTATGCAACACCCGCCGTCGACTAACGACGACCTTGAAAAATTATGCAAAATCGATGTAAAAAAAGGAAGAAGAAGAAAAAGAAAACACACACACACACACAAGCAAAACTCTCGCTCTCTCTTTCGCACACACACACACACAAGCAACAAAATGCGAAAATAAGTTCAACAGCAGTAAAAAATGTAAATGTGGCACGAACGTAGCTCTAACAGCGCAGTGGCAGGCGGGAGGGGGTTTGAGAGGGAGCTGGGTTTTTGGTAGCATTGCTTGGGGCTGCTTTTGCTAAGGCTTCAACTTTGTTTTTTATTATTCACTCCGATTTTTATGTACAAAAAAAAAAACCGCAAAAAAAATCTGAAAAAATTGGCGTAAATGAGGCAGACAATGTCGGCGCTCATGCGCCCTCTAAAAGGGGTACATCGGCTAAGGGAATGAGCCATGGAAGGGGGGGGGAGGGTGTGTGCGACATTTGTATGTGTCGGCCAAGGGGCATGCCCAGTTTTGTTTGGCTGTAAGTTAAGCGTACGCTGAACTTTTGCCTGCCACAGTGCGGCGTCTGATTTGCATACGATTTTGTCTGCTCACCAGGCAGTAGCAGCAGCAGCAGCAGCAGCAGCAACAACAGCAGCAACAGTAAAAGCAACAGCAAAAGCAGCAGCAACACAAGGAACAGCAACAGCAACAGCAAAAGCAGCAGAAAATGTCCAAAAAAAAACTTCATTTTGGCATACGCTGAAAGCTTACTCTGACGCTGACGTCGACGTCGACAGCGGAAGTTGTTGCTTATGGAGCGTCAGCAGCGACGCCAGCAGCGCAGCCGGCAGCGACTTTTGTCGTCACATTATGGTTTGTTTGCCATTTCCGTTTCGCATTTGCATGCAGAGAGCATCAACGAAAGTGAGAGAGAGAGAGAGAGAGAGGTAAAGATAAGGAAAGAAAGAGGGATGAGAAAGAGGGAGCGAAAGAGAGAGAGGTGAGCGGGAAAGGGAGAGAAGGAAAGAGAGTTGGAGTATAGCAGCAGTGTGTGTACGTTTAAAAGCTCTCACTTTTGCAATCTTCTCTCTTTCTCTCTTTTACTCTCATTCAATTGCTAGCTGCTCCTGCTTGACTTTATATATATATATAATTTTTTTTTTATTTTTTTTTGTATTTTGTTGTTGTTGTATTTTGACGTCGCACAATTTAAATAATTTTGCATAATTTTGTAAAATTGACTTATGGATTTCTCATTGCTTTGCTTTTGCTTTTGCTTTTGCTTTTGCTCTTCTTGTCTGCTATACATTTTTATGCTTTACACACAAAGAGAGTGAGTGTGAGTGTGAGTGTGAGTGTGAATGTGAGTGTGAGTGTGAATGTGAGTGTGTGTGTGCGCCACTTGTTGATCACATTTGCTGTAGGTCATGTTTTAGCACTCAGTATTTATGTCTCATTTGCCCTACTCCAGCTGCTCTTCCTGCCCCGCCCACCGCCCACAAATGTGCGCAAAATTATGCAAAAATAAAAAAAAAATAATAAAAGTATTTTTGCTTTGTTTGTATGTGTTTTTTTTTTCGTTGTTTAAAGTTTGCACAAAATGATAAATGAGACTTTAAGTTGTTTGACAGTTGCCTGCCGCATTTTTGCCTTTGCCTTTGCCTTTGCCCTTGCTCCTCCCTTTCTTCTCACTCCAATTGTTAAATGTGTTTGTGTTGTTGTTGTTGTTCCTTTTGTTTGTGTATTAGTGTCTTATCAGGCCTTCAAGTCGTCAGAGACTTGTCTGCATTTGCATATATTTGCAGCGCTTGCGGCTTATCACTGCGAATGTTTTAGATACATTTGTATCTGTATCTGTGGCACGAGAGTTCAAGTCGTAAACACTCGGAAAAAAATACAAAAAAAATTAAAAAAAAAATACACTTTTACGAGCTGACCCTTGCAGCTGCAATTACATGCAGCAGATCATAAAAATAAAAAAGAATAAGTCGAAAAAAAAACACAAAAAACAAAATAGAGAAAAAATAGTAAAAAACTTAAGCTGTAATCATAATGTAGAAAGGGGAAGAAAGAGGGGCGATTCTACTTTTTATGTAAGTGTGTGTTGTTGTTGTTGTTGTTGTGCGTGTGTGTTTGCTGAGTGGAGGCAACTCTTACATAATTTATGACTTCCCCCGCGTTTGAAATGAAATACAATAAATATATTGAGGATCGTCGACAGTTGCCAAACACGTAGAAAAAGCAAAAGCAAAAGCAAAAGCAAAGGCAAAGGCAAAGGCGAAGGTAAAGGCAAAGGCAAAGGCAAAGGCAAAGGCAAAGGCAAAGGCAAAGGCAAAGGCAAAGGCAAAGGCAAAGGCAAAGG